>APFE031734722.1:0-25120 GCA_000404065.3 Pinus taeda | reverse complement strand
TTGGACATTAGAGGAAGTAACTAGGAATTGAAATATTGTTATGAGAAGTCTAAGCATAAGTAAAAGCATAAGCAAGGTTGGAAAGGGAATGTCAAGACAAAAGGAAAGTGGGATAAGAAGGAATACTTCATGATGTAGGTAACAAGGAGAATGCATTTGATAGAGGATAGGGGTTTCAGTTTGAGAATAATAACAAGGGTGATTGTAGGAATCCTTTGTCATTTTGGACTTGTGGCAAGGATCATCACAGGAAATATTTTCCACAACATCAGGGTGGTAGACCTCTTATTTACAGTGCTTAGGAGGCACATATAGTTGGCGATGTTGGTCAGAGCATTCCTCAGATTTATGCAGTGTTGGATAATAGGCAAGTTGATCATCATGGATATATTATTGAGATGGAATGTAATATTTGTGATAAATTTGTTTGTATTTTAATTGACCCTGGATCTAACTATAATTATATCAATCCTGACCTGGTGGATAAGTGTTGTTTGATTAAAGAAGTGCATGCAGAGTCTTAGTTGGTCTAGTTGGCTACAGGTACCAAGAAAAAAGTTCATCATTGGGTAAGATCTTATGCATTCGAGTTGAACAATATCTCTACATTAGGAAACCTAAATGTGTTTCTGTTGGGATCATACAATATGTTCTTGGGCATGGATTGGTTGTACAATCACTGGACTAAGAGATATTTATATGGAAAGGCTATTGAGTGACTATATGATGGTGGAGAGAGGAGAAAATTGTTCAACACACCATATCCTTCATAAAATGCTCAGTCGATTCAACCACTACCTTTACTAAAATTTAAACTGTAAATTAAAAAGTGCCTTTTTATGATAATAGAAATGTTTTCTTGAATACTTATACCAAATGCTAGTGAGGAGAAATTTCATTTACATTTCCTTTGATGATTCTTCCTTGTTTCTTGAGGCTTGATGGTTTTTTTAGGAAAAAAGGGGCTTCCTGTAGCACTCTGACAACTCTGTGTAGCTATTGTCTATAGAATCTTGTAGCTTCATGTAGCAACTTGTTTTGAAAATGTTTTGGATGGGTCGACCTCCTATAGCACTGGCGAGGCCTCCTTGGTGTTTAAATTAGACTTTAATACAAAAATAGACTTGGAGGGGGCTCACTTAAGTGGTCATTTGTCGAGGTTAAGGGCTTAGTGCACTAAGTGAGATGGATACCACATACAACATCATGCTCCATGTTATATAATGAGAAAGCAACCTTGACCTACCCTATCGAGTTATTTCCTTCTTGTCTCATCCTCCTTTCACACATGTTGGTGTCCTTTGGAGAATGTTGAAGCTAACTATGAACTATGGCCAAGGCTAATCTAACTAAATTTGGCTTATAAAACTTTTTCTTTCATGCACTTTCAATGTTTCTTGAAGCTAGAATAAGTTTGAAGGGGAGGTTCTGAGAGTTGCATACTGGGGGCTTACCTCTATTGTTTTCTTGTAAAGGTTATGGAGGTTCTTGATGTAATTACTGAGGTTTTATTTGATGATCCTGAAGTTTTGAAATTTTATGTTATCATTGATGATCCATAGTAGGTTATGTTGTTGCTACTAATACTTATGGAATTGTTTCATGACTATTGTTGTTGCTCCAAGTATCTTTGGTTCAAATGGCTAAAATACTATTAATGTAGGTGGTTGGATGTTGTTGTTATAGGTGGTTGAAGGTCATGTAGCAACCTACAAGAGTTCATATAGCTTCCCAAGCATGTTTTCTTTATCCTCTAAATATGGTATAATTCATTGCTCTTCTTATCCATTATGCAAAATTGGGTTTGTAGGGCTTTTGAAGACTGCTATAGGACTGTGTGTTTTCCTATAGAAACCACAGAATCTCCCCATACTCATAATTTCTTCTTTTTGGAGCCTTCAAAAATATTTATAATTTAGGAGGAAACTACTTGTGGTGATGGAGAGGCATTTCTGATTATGATTGGAGGAAAAGAGGGGAAAGTTGGATTATTTTTATTGAATAATGAAACAATAAAGGGAAGAATAGAAATTAGCAGGTGTTGATGGGATGTACAGGTGGGAGGGACCCCTAGGTACCTTCATTTTTTATCTCAATTGAAAAAAACTTCATCCATGTATCCTTTTTCTTTGCTTTTTTGTATCCTATAGCAATAGAGGATCTTTCCTATAGTAATTTGAGACTGTGAATGAAATAGATGGAAGATACCTAGGAATCATGGAGAAAGTTATAGAAGGATGTGCGAATGAGAATGGTGGATGTGGAGAAACTCCCTAAATTATCTGAGGGTGAGTGCTTGTACTCCATGCTAATATTCTATGTTTCTACTAGAATTCTATTGAAACTGCATAACTCTCAAAATATAATAAAATAATTTTTTGTCCTCATCTTTTGTTTCTATTCTTATTTTTTTCTTTTTTTCTTATTTTTTATTATGAGGCCCACTGGCTACCTCATGGAGGTTTTAAACCTTATTTGGTTTTCCCCAGGTACCTCAAGGGAGGTTTTCACATGGGGATCTTTTTTTTATTTTTTATTTTTCTTTTCCTCAAGCTTATTAGCTGTCTCAGGGAGGTTTTCAGCCAATGTTCTTGCCTCAATTGCCTCAAGGGAGGTTCTCACCTACCATTTTTTCTCGTTTACTCCTTTTTAGTTTTTCTTTTCTTGCTTTATGTTTTATTAGGGATTGAATGGATTGAGAGCTTTAATGTTCTCAATCAGATTTTTTTTTCTTATTGAATCATCAAACTCATCTAGGATTGGAGGGGTTTCCTGTAAAACTTTAATTTATAACCATTCACTAGAAGTGAGATTTTTTCTTCATCAATTGTCCTGATCTAAATTGAGCCATTGTTGTGGAAATTTTCCACCAGATAAGGTCCCAACCATCTGTTCATGAGTTTTCCTTTGAAATATATGAACTTAGAACCATACAAGAGGGCCCAATCAACCCCTTGGAATATTCTAGCCTTTATGTGATTATTATCATGCCAATCCTTTATTTGCAGTTGAACTACTTCAATGTGAATTAGAGACTGAATCCTAAGTTTATCAAGTGCATTTAGTTGTTGTAATTTCCCTTCCTAATATTTTATGATGTCCATGTCAAGTTGTGCTACCTTTCTTAATGTATTGTTCTTAAATTCAATAGACAATAGGGCATTCTTCCCATAGACCAAATCAAAGGGAGTAAACCTAGTGGTGGCCTTCCACGTAGTGTTATAGGCCCAAGTGGACTCAACAAGCCTTTGGTACCAATCTTTCTTTCTGTTGCTAACTACCTTAGTCAAAATACTTTCCAATTCTTTATTTGTCACCTCCACTTGCCCAATGGCTTGAGGGTGATATGGGGTGGATTTTATATGTCTGGTATGATGCTGCCTCATTATCCCCTCTATTAGATTGGAAGACAATTGTGAACCTTGGTCTTTCACTAGTACCTTTGGGAAACCAAATTTGTAAAAAATGTTCTCTCTTAGAAACTTTGCTACTTTCTATTTTGTTTCTTCCTTGATTGCCTTCACTTCATTCTACTTGGTCAAATAATATGTGAAAGCAATGATGTACTTCTTCTATCCATATGGAGGGTCAATGGGGTTAGTGAAGTTCATGCCCCACTTCAACAATGTCTCAAAATTCACTTGATGTTGTAGGGGAATCTCATCCTTCTTAGTAGTTTTTCCATCCTATGACACTCATCACATTTTGCATTGTATCTCTTGGCATCTTGATGAAGAGCAGGCCAGTAGTATCCTTCCTAAAGAATATTGTAGGTTGTCCTCTTAGAAGAAAGATGGCCCCCACAGGTTCCATCATGACATGTTGAGAGAATTTCATAGACCTCATCTTCTCTTACATATCTCCTTATGATTTAATCATGCCCAAAATTGAAGAGTTTTCCCCAAATCCAAGTATAAGGATCACTTTTCATGATACTTTTTCTCTTTTCCTTTGAAGGCAATTAGGGGGAAATTGGCCAATGACCAAATTTTTTTCTTATCAATAGACCACGGAGACAATAATTATATGGAAAAGAGGTTCTTATCAGGAAGTTGTTCATACACCATCTCTTCATTTTCCACAGACAAGGTTAGCCTAGACAAGAAATATACAACAACTTTTTATTTCCTTGATTTATCAACAATAGTTATATCAAATATTTGTAGCATCAATAACCATATAATATTCAAGCATTTACATTAGGCTTATTCATCAGTTACTTAATGGCTACATGATCAGTGTGCACAAAAACCTCATATCTAGTAATGGAGTGCCTGAATTTATTCAAAGAATGCACAACAAACAAAAGTTCTTTTTCGGTAAATATGTAATTGAGTTTATCATTGGAAATTTCTTTACTAATGAAATATATGGCATCAGGAAATTTACCTTCAAGCTTCCCTGATGCTTCCCCACTGTTTTTTTTTATGCATTTATGTGAATGTGGAAAGACAAGGCCTAATTCGGGCCCCTAAGGACTAGTGTAGTTGTCAATCTATCTTTAAGTTCTTCAAATGCCTTTTGACATAGGTATGTCCAACAAAATATTGAATCTCTTTGTAGTTGACAAACAAAGGGGAAGCAATTTTGTTGAAATCATTAATAAAACTCCTACAGTACCCAAAACATCCTAAAAGGCTCCTAGCATCTTTTTGTTTTTGAAGGACGTGAACTTTTCTATTAATGGCAACTTTATTGGGATCAACCTAAATCCTTTCTTTAGAGAGGAAGTGGCCTTGAAAAATTCTTGTGATTCAAAAAATATCGAAACTTGTATTAAGGAGAGATTCATTTCTATGCATATTTACAAAACCTAACATGTGCTGGAGAGATCATCTTGAAAACATCTCCATAAGGTGTGAAGTCATTCATGTAAATCTCGACTTTCATGCACAAGGTCAGAGAAAATACACAATATTTCCCTCTAGAAAGTGGTAAGGCATTGCACAAGCTAAATGGAAGGACCCTATAGGAAAAGGCCCCTCATGGACAGGTGAAAGTAGTATTATTATGGTCTCTAGGACTATTTGGATTTGATTATACCCATAAAACCTATCCAGAAATGAAAGAAACTTCTTTCCTATAATAGAATTCAAAATTTGGTAAATAAAAGGAAAAGGAAAGTGATATTTCTTGGTGGCATTTTCAATGTATCTGAATGCAAGCTCTCCATTTCACATTCTTCTCAGGAAAAATTACTACAGGTGACACCCACTCACTGTATGAAATTGGATAGATAAAACTCGCATCTAATAATTTCTAGAATTCCTCTTTTACAATGTGCTTTAGTGCATGGTTCATTCTTCTATGAGGTTGGAAAATAGGTTTATGGTATTACTCAATGTGTATATGATGAGCACATATAGAGGGGTGAACTCTCATCATCTTTTTGTAATCCCATGAAAAAACATCAAGATTCTATATCAAAATAATGAGAAAGTGTTCTTCTTGATTAGTTGAAAAAAAGGGTTCATTTTCAAAGGTTTGGAGGGGATAGTTTCTATGATTTTTACATTACTTTGGTCAAAACCAATAGTGATTGAACCTTCACATGAGATGTCTTGATAGCATGTAGGTTGTCCTAAGGATTCTTCTTTTAGGCCATCAATATTCATGGTAGAAATATAATTATTTTGCATAAAATTTTCAATTAGGTCGTCCTCATGCAATTCGTTGCTACCAATAGTAGTTTCTAATGTAAAAATGGGGTGGGGTGATGAATACTAGTTTTCTTCTTCTTATTCCTCTTCTACCCACATAGGAAAATCATGCTCAACAAGGGGTTGAGCAATGATATCAAGTACAAGTTGTTTTCTTAGCTACCCATTTGTGATTGTCATATTTACAACTCTACAATTGATGTAGGCATTAATAGAAGCCAACAAAGGTCCTCCTAGGATAAGAGAATAGCCATTGAAATTGGTTTTGAGATGGAGAACAAGGAAATCAATAGGGTACTCCTAGGAATCAATGGAAACCATTGCATCCTCAATGATCCCCTCTGGTGCTACTATGGATTTGTTAGCAAGATGTAGCACTATGGTGATTTTCCTTAAGGCTCCTTGGAGAAGGCTCCTTGGAGGTTAAGCTTGAGAATAGTCTCCTTGGTCATGAAATTAATTGCAACCCATAGATCAATGATGGCGTTGGGGACTACAATGTTGTTAATGTGTACATGTGTTAGTGGGTTGCGGGATCCAAAAACTTTTGGATTGTGATCTTCCCAAACATTAGATCAGCTAGTTGCCCAATGACATTGATAGTAGGGGCATATTTCCTTCTCCTTCCTTGCCTCTTAAGACATTCCTCTTTGATGAATGTTGGGTGTGGAGCCTAATTATCTTATGTATTCAAAGGTATCACCACATTGGACCCCACTTCGAAATGGGGGTAGCAATGCCACCCATAAAATATTCGCTACACGGGGGGTCCAGGGGGGGCGGCTGCGACCTTTGGGGAGCCCCCCCTGGCAGGGCGTTTCGGGGGCAGCGCCCCCGAAGCTAAGAATAGATGTAAAATTGCCTCGTAAAAGTATAGTAATTTCTATTCAATTTGGGCTATTCATTAGGTGGAGATCTGACAATAGAAGTTATGTTTAATTTAGGGTTTTTTACCCTAGAAGGCAAACCCTCACTATATATGAGGGAATTTTATTGCGTCTATATAGATCTGTATTCTGAGTGAGAAAGAGAGAGGAGATTGAGAGCGAAGAAGGTGTTACAACAGATTTGCTGTAGGTTGTATCTCTTCAGTTTGCTCGATAATATAAAAGGAAGGATTGGTTGTTTCTCCATGGACGTAGCCCAAACTGGGTGAACCATGTATATCTGTGTCTCTCTTGTTTTATGTGTTTTTTGTGTTTATATTTCTGCAATATTTTATGTGTTCCATTGCTCCGTAATATATAATTTTCTAACATTGAATTTGTTGTATATATGCACATCTTTGATGGCTTGTAGGAGGGGAATTTTTCAGTTCCCCCAAAATTCCAACTTCTTTTGGGGTGTGTGTTTTAGGATGGATCAACAGTCTAGAATACGGAAGTTTGTTGGCTTGAGGAATGTTTTCTTCCTTCTTTTCTTCGAGATTTTACGATGGAGAAGGTGGGTGAATGGTGCGCCTCGGTATTGCAGTAATGATGCTGCAAATCTTGGGACTCCCTTCTTTACTTTTATCAACCTGGTTATTCGTAACAAACTTAGAAGTGACGGTGCTATATGCACAAGTACTAGCTCTTGCTGCAGGCTGTCACTTGATCAACTGGCACAAGTCCACTAGGAGCTTAAGCCAACTTCTATGAGCTCTTAGAAGAAGCTTTTAACTATGATGGATGAAAGCTAACTCAAAGGAGGCTAGTCTACTTGCAGAAAGAAGCTCAAAGGGGAAAAGAAATGCAAACCCTAGCAAACCCTAGTTTTACCGACTAACCCTACCAGTCAAAGAAAAGAGATGAAAGCAGTGGAAATAGATGCGATTGAATTTTAGAAAGGTAAAATGCATGTGGCTAAGCTACTTCTTAAGGGAAATATCGAAAAAGTATCTTTTTGTATTTATGACTAATCTTTCAGAATTATTATGCATGTGCTTTAACTATTTTTTATTGTGCAAAGGTTGATTGGCGGAAGGAAATGGAGTAGGTGCTTGCAAGAGGTTGGGAAGGTGAGAAGAGGGCCTAAGGGGTCCCTAGCACCCTTCCAAAGAGTTTCATAGTGAACAGATCTTGAAAAACCACTCACGTGAACTTCTACAGGAAGTCTGCAGGGGTTCTTTGGGATGTTCTACAGGATGTTCTACAGGAAGATCCGAAAGAGGATTTTGGAGGGTTGATGATGGAAAAACAATGGGAAAGTGGAAATGGAGGACGGATGAGGATGAAAAGGGGCCTAGGACTTGGTAAATGAGGCTAACGAGTGATTAATGTGGTTGGATTCATTCAAGGATGGAAGGAGTGATGTTACACAAGAATGTAGGAATTAGGGCAAATTGGAAAAGTGTGGCAAATGAAGGGAAGAAATATTGGATTAGGGGTTGGAGAAGGTTGTGTGGTGGAGGAAGGGTAGGTAGGAATGTATTACAGGTGTTCTACACACTATTTTCCAAAACTGATCGAATAAAGACTAGGAAAACCAGAGATCTAGCTATTTTGACCTAATCTGACCTAAAACCCAGAAACATGATGCACAAAAGTTTATACACAGGAAATCATGCAAGATAACTATGGAAAATAAGCAATAATAGATGTTAAACATGCATGTACAATGGGTATCAACTTTTCTAACTAAATAACTAACACTAGCAATTGCATGGAGGGGCAAAAATAGTGTTTTTGTGGCAGCAAGTATGCCTTGGTCTCAGCTCATGGTCCCAAGGAGGGAGAGGTGAGATCAAGGATTTCTTGATGGCCTTTTTGCAGATATTTTCTGTTACCAAACTGTCAAATCAACCTAAACCATGAAAAGCTACTTTAACCATAAAAAAAACAACCTAAGTAACAAAACAAGATTTTAACCTAAATAGCAGAAATTATTCTATGAATGCACCATAAAAGTACACAAAGGAGGTATTGGCACATGGGTTGGGCCCAAACCCAAGAGCTATAGACTCCTAAGAAATATTAGAGCTAGTACAAAGTTGGATTCATCTTTATTGATCAAGAAATAATAGTTACATCCCAAAAACTATCTACAAGAAAAAGCTCGAAAATGTGCTGATACAGAGCTGCACTAGAGTGTGAAAATAGACTAACAAAATGACTAACCTATTGACTAAAATCTACCTACAATCTAACCAACATCTGACTAACTGAAATGAGGCCCTAAGCCTTCTTATTTGTACAAATGGGGACCTCAACAGTCCTCCTAAAATCAACCAACTCGGCTTCCTGGAACTAAAGATAATCAACAGTCCTACTTGACTTGCTTGGATGCCCCTTGTGCTTCAAGTTTTTGATGGAGAATTCGAGGTAAGGGCTTATAAATGATGCGGACACCTTCTTACAAATCGTCTCCCTTGTTCTTCCACGAATTTGGCTGCCAAGTGCTCATTAAACCTTTGATTTTGTCTCAAAATTGACCAAAAATCTGTATAAAGAACACATTAGACTTTTTGGCATAATGACTAACCCAATTCACTCTATTAACATAAATATAATAAAAAACGTGCAATAAAATAAGGAGAATGGTGGATTAATTCGGATTGGGAGGCTAAATGAGCCCATATAATTACCCATTTCTGAGGCTTATCATCACCCCCTTACTGAAGGTGTTGCTCATCCTCTAAGCAACTAATCTATCTCTTCACTCTTGATGGCCCTCGTGGCCTCCCTATCATCCCAAGCTTCTGAAGTGGTCTGCTCATGTGTGCCATAAAATTCTGCCTTCTTTTCCATGTCCTTCCACTGATCCTCCTATTCCACTTGTTTGAATTCTTGTGCTTTTTCTAGCCTTAAAATACATGGAGGTTTGCCTTTTCCTTTTCCTTTTTGTTTTGTAGGTGGGCTTAATGCAGCAAACACAGTTTCTGCCTCCCTTGCCAAGATTTCAGGGGATGTTTCTTTTTGCTGCTCTTTCCCCTCACTTCCTGTAGAAATATCTATGCCCACTGTTTCTACTTGTGTCACCGATATCTCAGGGTGTGTCTTTTCTTTCTCCTGCTAGTTCCCTGCTTTGGTTGTGGCAGTCTTCTTTTGGGCTTTCTTGGCCTTTTTCTTCCCAACCTTTTTCCTTTTTCCCTTCTCCGTTTTTTTTGTTGTCTCCTTTTCTATCTTATGCTCAGTGGTCTTGTGAAATTCCTCTTTTTCCTTCTATTTTTCCTCTGTTTTTCCCTCTGCTTGAATGTCCTATGCTCCCTCATCAATGTTCTTCTCAATTTCTTCAGTTTGCTCCCACTCATCACTGCTAGATAGGCTGATGTTCTTAGCCAAAGTTTTTATGTTATCATCCGTGGACATATTTCTAAAGATTTCCCAAGCTATGGGGACAGTATAGGTGTGTAAAGCATCTTCCACCAACAATTTGATGAGTCCATGGTGGGCTAACTGATCTGGACTCCCTGCCTTAAACTTAATGCTGGAGTCTATGAATCCTTCTGTCATTGTGCTTATACCCCTTCTGAACCCCAAATGTAGGGATGGAGACAAGAATTTTGAAGAAAATAGGAAAACAAGGGAAAACTGTGTTTTTTCTAAGAAATAGGCAGCCCTTCTTTTTAAATGAAATTTCTCCCTTCTTCAGGCTTAATTCTTCCCTAAAATCACATCACTTATTTTGTAGAAACATGCAACAGATAAAACTGTTTGTTTTCTTCTTCCCTTTTTTTCTTTTTTAAACAGGCAGAAATTTTGAATGCAATTACTCTTATTTTTTAGGTTTAATCCTTCCTTAAAATGATATAATTCCTTCCACATATTGATAATCAAGGTGGGTATGCATGGAACCTACCTCCTGAAGCCAAAAATTTTGCAAAAAACCGTGTTTTCTTCTAAAAATGATAGCTCACTGCCCCTCCTATGGAACTGGCTATAGGTGCTCCTGTAGAAATTGTTACTGCTCCTGGAATTTTTTGTGTTTTTTCACAACAACAATTTGCAATTTTTCCTCTCTTCAAACTTTTCCAACCTGAATTTGCTTCTCAGGTTTTGAAAAGAAATCAATTTTTTTGACAGAACATAGAACAAATAAAACAGTTTTTTCTTTCAGAGAGTGGATAGTCTTGCAAATTCATTTTTTCACACAGGCTTAGTTCCTACGGATGCATCTCTATTTTTAGAAGAATGTGAGAAAGAAGAAGACATAATTTGAATGCATAGGGAAAAAAACAAAGAACTGTGTAGAACTCAGAGAAAATATGCAAGTAGACTTTTCATTTTTTTCAATGTGCAGCCAGACTTTCACTCTCTTTTTTCATTCTAATGCTGTGTTTAATTCGCCACCTTACTCAAACAAATCATGCACAAAGAATTTTTCCCTACCCCACCTCATTTTGAGCTTGAATTTCGACAAAAATCTTGGGTTTTCTTTCTGCAATGTTGTTCTCTGCGTTTCTTGTAGAAACCTTCCTGTAGACGTTGTTCCTGCTCCTATAGGACTATTACATCTTCCTGTAGAATGCCAATAAGCAGGAGGGTTTTAAGAAATGGCAGAGAACGACTGGTTCACTACTATGGAGGTGGTATAGAGCTTGTTGCAGCTGCGGGGACGATGATAAAATGGAAACAACAGTGGTGAGAGTATTTCAAAGATGAGTTTGATTGGTTGTTTATGGAGACTTCCATTGATGGAGGTTGAGCTGGCCAAGTGCATGTTGGCCCCATGCAGACCATTGGTCCCCACTACATTTTTATTATGAACTGTATGTTCTCTGCCAGTTAATCACTGGACATCAGTTGCGCTGGATTTTAAAACATCTGTCACTACCTCTTTTTTAAATTTCGCGTGAGTTGACTATACACGTATGCTGTATAATTTCCAACTGAGCACTGTAGAACTGGACAAGGCACTATCTGAACTGGATGAGGGTGGCCAGTTAGCTGGGCACCGATTTTTTTTAATCACAACCATCTCACTGTCCATGCAGTTCTTAAATTACATGCATGCAACAGAGGAACGGGTTTAGTCACTTACCTGGAAGTTGAATGCGTTTGTTGTGAGGTGTTGTGGCCTTTCCTTCTGCTGCATGCCTTTGTTTCTGTGGATGCATGCTTTTCTAGTTGTTGATACATGGCTATTTTTCTTGTGCAGGTCTCCTCTAGCTAGATCTAACCTGCACGAGTCTGCTTCCACCTTCAGATTTTCACCCTCATGCTGTTAATGCTAGATTTTTGCAGGACAACGACTTGTTTTCTCCATAGCTCCCAAATAATAGATCGGATTGACCTGAAATTTTTTGAGCATATTTCTATCATTGTTATGCACCTCCCATAGCAAACTTGTGGTCAATGGATGAACAGATTTCAAGAAAAACTGAAAATGGTTGAAGGTGACAAAGGTCAATTTCTCGGAAACTGTGCATTGGAATTGGCTGAAATTACTTGGGCAAGTTACTATCACCCATATGCATGTCCCCATGAAACCAGTTTTGAAATGGATGCACAGATATGGAGAAAATCCAAAAATGGCTAAAGGTGATGGAGGTTGATTTCTTGGAAACCATGCACTAGAATTGGCTGAAATTGCTTGGGCATGTTGCCATCATCCCTATACAACTCCCCATAAAAAAATGATTTTTAAATGGATTCACGGTCTTCAAGTTAGGGGAAAAGAAAATATGCTCTATGTATTTTTGTATCATAGCATTCTGCAGTTTTTGCACAATAAGGAAAAAATGAGCTTGGGCTATAATACAGACTTGGGTCTCGGCTGATGAGGAATCTAGATGGAGGGTAATAGGTATGGTGAGTGAAAAATTGCTATTTGATTTTTCATTAGGGAGTTTTTGCTGGCAATATGAAGAAAATGGGATTTTTGTGTGTGACTGTGCAGGAACATTAAAAAATGAGTGCAATGGAGGTCTACGGAGATGGAAAAATGTGATATATGGTGATGGATGGAAGCAGGAATGTTTACAGGCCTTATGGAAAGATTCTCAACCTTCGAGTCCTCCTCAGAGATCGATCTTGGCTTGTTTGTAGGCTCTACAGGATCTTCCAGTAGAAGACACAGAACTTCTTGTACAAGGTGAAATCTCAGTCCAAATGAGACCAAATCTTGGGAAAGGGTAGTGGTCATGGAGGAATGGATTGTGAGGGATGCTTGTAGCCTAGTGCTGACTTCTGTCTTTAAGACTCAACTCCTCTATTGTTTTTGCTAGAATAGGAATCTCTCTAATAGCTTGTAGCAAGGGGATCTTGATACAACATTCTTTAATTCATCTAGAAAATCATAATCAGGCAACAAGATTTGTTTTTCCACCCCTTTGTCAATTTGTAATCTTTCGGGGAAAGGAGGTGTGGATGAAGATGCAGGTTGCTCAACTATAGGAGTTGTGGGGGTTGACTCTTTTTCTTTTTCTTTTTGAATGATTGGTTTTTGAAGAGATGCTTCCTCAGAACCTTTATTGACTTTAATAGAATCCTCCTTAGAGGTATCTTTCTCCTGAACATTTATAGATGGTTTTTCTAAAACTCTACTAGATCTGAGTTGAACATCGTTAAGAGGAACAATCATATAGTTAGGAAATTGTTGTCCTTCTACCATGTAAGCATTCTGAGGATTTGTATTGTTAGGATTTGGCAATGGATGAGCTGGTAGTTTATTTGTCTTTTATTGAAATGGAAGCAAGAGTTGAGGATTTGGATTTTGTTGAGAAGGTTGTTGTTGTGGAAATGGCAATGAAAGTTGTGGGTTTTCTTCAGAAGTTGTGGATTTTGTTGATTTTGAAAAGATGGAGGATATTGATAAAATTGATCAAATCTCCCATAAAGATTTTGCATCCCTTGTGCCCATGGTTGATATGGATTTTGAGGTTGGGGCCAAGGTTGTTGCCAATAATTCCAATTTGGCGGGAGCTGAAAGTTCATAGGATTGTTAAATCCTTAATTTTGTTGCCCCTGCCAAGGTCTCCTTGAAACAAAACAAAGGGACTCTACTGAATTTCGATCTTCTTGAAAGATAGCTTTGAGTCCAAGAATTGAAGGACAATCCTTGGTCTCATGACTTTCTGAGCAAATCATACATGTTTCTACAACTTTTTCATCCAAGGGGCATTACCTTAGAGCATGCTTCTTTCTACATTTTGGAAAAAAGATGGCCAAGGAATCAGCTTCTGCTTTCTACTTGTTTTGTATTTTAAGGGTGTCTAGTTGTTCACTAAGACTCCCTAGAATATCAATTTTGAACTCATCAAGCATATTACCAATCTCTACCCTACTTACTGATCCAGTTGCAGATTTGTTTGCTCTAATAAGAGAATGATCTCTAGGCCCTTTTCCCGTTTTAGATTTTCCTCTTAAGAGATGGATACATAGTTTTGCTATGTCACGAAGTGGAAGTTGAGAAATGTCTCCCTTTCCCATCATATTTAGAATATCTATCTATTCATCCCTAATGGCTTTCAATAGAAGAGCTTTCAAGGTTTCCTCGTCTAAATTACTCATTTTTTCTCTCTTTAAGTTGTATTGAAATCTTTCAAGTAAATCCTCCAATTTTTCATCTTCTTTGTGCATCATTTTGAATACCTCATCCTTATGATCGGTGGGCATACAATAGTCCAGGTATCTATCCAAAAATGTTTGTTTCATATCATTCCAAGTCCTAATAGATTGAGTGAATAATCCCATGAACCATTTCAAAGCAGCTCCTTTCAATTTTGAAGGAAACAGTTTGAGTTTTTAAGACTCTTCCATATAGTCATAGGTTCGACACAAGACTTCAAACTCAAATAGAAATGTTTCAGGATCCTCACTTCGCAACTCATAAAAGTTTGGGAGGACAGATGGTGAAATTTTTTCATTTTTGTATGAGTTTCCTCATCATCTATAGGGAATCCAAATGAGTTATCTCCTACCCTATTTCCCCCATTATTACCTCCACCTGCACCATTGTTGCCTCCATTATTTCCTCTTCCTCTACCTCTACCCCCAAATCCATTTACTACTTCCTCCGTCATGATAGTTTCCTCAGAATCTTCTGGTTCTTCTATTAATGCTGGATGAAAGAGAGTTTCTCCCTTTCCCTCTTCTTCAGGTGATTCTACTTCTTGGATTACAATAGGTTCCCCTATAGAAGTGAAGAAAGGTTCTTCTCCTAGATCAGATTTAGTAGATAGTGTGGGAGAATCTTCTAATTCAACTGTTGCTCTGTGAATTCCAGGAATCCTAAGGCTAGGAGTAGATGGAGGTGAATCTTGTCTATGCCTTGAAGTAGCTGGAGTTGTGAAAATCGAACTCTTAGCCCTAGCTATAAACCTTCCCCTAGAATCTCTTGCTCTATGCATGCCATTTTTTAACTTTTAATTTTTCGTTGAAATCGGGCTAATAATTCTCTTTCTGATCTTCCAGATCACACTAGGTGCAAGAAGAGAGCATAATCAAGAACTTATTGAACTAATAACTCTCTTTTCTGATCCTCCAGATCACACTAGGTGCAAGAGGAGAGCATACTTGAAGAAGTTATCAATTTTTTCCCTTTTTTTATGTAAGAGATTGGCTACCTAGTTACACTTTCCTGGCAATGGCGCCAAAATATTTAGTCAATTTATTATGTTCTAAATTGACGCATTAATTGTCAATCCAGGAGTCGTAAACTGATGAAGTGTGGTGCACTATATGTGCAAGACAACCTCTTTCTTACTTTTTATTGTTTTCAATTTTTATTTTTTTTTGGGGGTTTTATCTTCGTTCATCTCCTAATGTGAATGGAAATCCTATTCTTGAGTTTTACGAATACTTTAGAAGGCAAGTATGGATATAGATTTTAAGGCAATTATGTCCTTTATGATGATTTCCAGAGCTTACACTTTAGAGGATCTCAAAACATACTAGTAGTGAAACTAACACTTAAACAAGAATGGAAATATGCTACTATTAAAATCAAACAAATAATGAACTACTGATCATGAAATCACTATCCCTGCTGCTCATCTAAATACAGAAAAATAAGTTAAGCTACTGCACTCAAAAAAGTCAAAAACTGCAAACTAATAAAAGTAAAATCAATTCACTTCATTTACAATTCAATAGTTCACCAAGTGGTCTTTTTAGGGTTAATCTATGGCTCTAGAGATAACGTCAATAACATGAGGAATTGATATCTAATTGCAGAAATATAAAACTAAAATCAAATCACATCATTCATAGTCCGATAGCTCGCCAAGCAGTCTTTTCACGGTTAAGCTATGGAGATAACGTCAATGATATGAGGAATTTAATATTTAATTGCAGAAAAATAGAACTAAAATCAAATCACATCATTCATAGTCAGATAGCTTGCCAGGTAGTATTTTCAGGGTTAAGCTATGGCTTTGGAGATGACTTCAATGATATGAGGAATTTGATATCTAACTACAGAAAAATAAAACTAAAATCAAATCACATCATTCATAGTCTGATAGCTTGCCAGGTAGTCTTTTCGGGGTTAAGCTATGGCTTTGGAGATAACGTCAATGATATGAGGAATTTGATATCTAAACTAACTAACAAAGTAAGTGAATAAGACTGAAATCACAACATAACTGAAATTGAAAATCTAAGAAAAACAAAGTCAGCAGAGAGGCTAATCTCATGTCACTAGTTATTGCAAAAATTGTATGAAAATGCCTGGGCCTAGCCTATCCTAAAACACACACTGATCAATGTTAGTAAAATATACAATACTTGAGAAAAATCATGTACAGGAATGAAATGTTAACATCATAACTAACTTGTGAAATATACACAGGTGGACAAACTATGAAATATGTGCAATGGAAATAAGGAAACAACAGAAAAAACTTTACAGAAATAAAGAAAACAAAACCTTAGCCAGTAGGGGCCCTCTGCACAACCTTGGTCAACACACTATCAGTTTGGAATTATGCTCACACAGTCATATAAAACAGAGTCTTGTTATATTGCAAATAGAGGAAGAATCCTCTCGTTACAGCAGCAAGAACAGTTCACGGCACAGTACAGAGACTAACAGCAAAATGACATCAAAAATTAACTAGTTCTATGCGTGTGCAAACACATTATTTATAAGGGAAATTTCATAACTGTTTTCCTATCGAACACTTTCAACAAAGGACACGTAAAAAGACAACATCCGTGAGCTTAGCGTGATGGTTGCCAAGATCATTCAATCTATCAAAATATGGCTATTGGATTTGTGTCATGGGGGCAGTCTATAGCTATCAAAATGAACCCGTGGATCTAGGAACAACCTCGGACCCTTCACGTGTTTGAAAACAGAGACCTGTTTGCCGTAGAACTCTTCGTTTGACCACCGTTTGACCAAGGGCTTCCTCTGCGAATTTGGCTGAACCAATAGGACCTGATCCATGTCCAGATCATTCCTGACTTTCCCACATGCCTCGTTTTCCTTGATGACACCTGTAACCTAGAGATCAACAAAAACAGCTGCAGAAAGTTGACTCAGCTGCGGAAAGTGGCTGCATTCCACAGCTAATGAGCAAAACCTAAGTCAAATAGTAAACACAAAAACATAGTTATAAAACCACTTAAATGCTCTTTTTGAATCAATATGTAATGATGTTTGATAGCTTATGAGGTACTAGTGAGGGGAAAAAGTTTACGGAAGTGTGTAGGAGAGATGTAGTTTCAAGGCTCAACATACCCCCACTGTGAAGGTGTTGCATGTCCCCATGCAACCAAAACTTTGACCACCCTCCCTTCAGTTCATGTGTTCTGAGACCTCTGCTAACACATGCAACCTTCTTCTCTTCTCTCTTGGCACCACTGTCATCATAGGCTTTCTCATTAGGCACCTGAATTTGAGGTTGATAAGAGCTCTGCTCGACCTCCTACTCTTTTTCTTCAATTTCCTATTCTTCTTCTGCCATAGCCCAAGATGCAACATGGTGTTGTCGTGAATAATTTTATCCAACCTTATTTGTTCCTTTAATGTTTCATTTTCTCTTTTGATGTGTCTATTCAAGACCTCCAGTTCAAAAACTTCTTGTTTTAGTGATTGGATTTGAGCTTCCTGTGCAATATTAGGCTAGGTAGATGAAGTTTCTAGATCTGTGGTAGTCTTCTCCAACGACTCGATATAGTCATACATTTCTTGATGGTTTGGATCTATCTCAGGTGTAGTCTTTCTTGGGTTGACCCCAAAATCTGGTTGAAAAGTAATGATCTCAAAATCTGGAGGACTGGTCTCAATATTTGGTTGAGAATGTGGTGGGCTGCAACCAGGAGAGATTGCTGGAGATTGTTTTGTTCTTTCCTCTCCTAAGTCAATGAAGTGGGCCCCTTTAGTTTGTACTTTCCTAAGTTTTCCTTTAAGTCTGGAGCTCCTCCTTAGATTGTGTGAGCTGGGGTCCCCTTTCTCCACACTTTGTTTTTCCTTTCCTCTTTGCTACAGCTAATTGTTCCTTAAGGTAGATGAGTCTTTCAGAGACTATTTGATCCTCTTCTGAGGAAGGTTCTAGGGTTTGATAGGCAGCTTCAATATTTCTTTTCTCCTTTGGTCTCTCTTGCTTCCTACCTTTAGTTCTTTCCTTCCTATTTTCAGACAGCTTCTTTTCCTTACTAGTGTCTTTAGCTATGTTAGTAGGAGTGTCTTGAATGTTCACACTTATTTTCTTTCTCCTATTTTTCTTAGCTGAGCTACTTTCAGGTGTCTCAAGTGGGTCCTGAAAGAAGTTTCAAACCAAAAACTGTTCCCAAGTATCTTTTCTTTCCCTTCAACTGCTTTTCAATCAAGATTTTGACAAGGCCATGATGGTAAAGTTGGGGCTCTATGTCATCCAGGTTCTTTTTATAGTTGTGGACATCTTTTTCAGGCTATTCAATAGAAAATAGGGAAAATTTATAGTTTGATTTTCTAGAAAATTCATTAGCAACTGGGTGTGGTACATGTACATGGACCCAGACCATCCTTCACATGTAATAAACTTCTGGATTATCAATAATAAACTAGTCCAGTTTTCCTCTAGAGAAATAATAGGGATTCCACGTTTGAAGATAGTTATATCCATACCTGGGTTACGCAACATAATCCTCCAGGCCTTCTCATCAAAATTTTTGTTTTTGTACCACCGTTCCCCTTCCTGTGGGAGTTTCGTTGCTGTTGCAATAGATGCCTCCGTGACTAAGAATTTAATATCTTGAACCTCAACTTTCACGCCATCAAAGGACCTTGCAAATGTCTTCGTAACTTCTTTTTTGTGCCCTCTGAATTTCCGAATGAACTACAACCACCGTGCCTTCCATAATATACTCTTCAATTGTGGATAACCCTCCATGAAGTTAGGTCCGTCCAGCTCTGTTCGCACCAGTAGGCCCATTTCTTCCTCTACCTTAAAAATACGTCTATGAGTGATGGACTGTGAGTAATGGACTGACGGAGGTAAAACAGCTATGTCAGCGGGAGATGGAGAACAAGTAGTGAAAATGATGTCACGGAGTGGAGGTTTATGTGAACAGGGCAGAAATAACAAATGAAGCTTCAAGAGTGAGCCCGGAAAAGCTTTGAACTAGACGGCTGCAGAATAGACGTTAGCATGCTCACAAAATGGCTACGGAATTTGTGTGGTAGGAAAGAACCGTGATCAAATCGATTACATCCCCATAACTACCTGGTTTAACAGGTGGAATGTCAAAGTACAATTGAACACAAGTTAAATTCGGAGACAGATCATGAGGCCGTTAAAAATTAATGCAAGGTTCGTGGTGGAATTATGTAAAGGCCATGGAGTGGTTATGAAAGCTATCAAGGTGAATCATTACATATAATGGAGCCGGTGGTTTCATAACTATATAAAATGTGCTTCAAAATTTTATTTGAAATAAACTTTGATCATACCTTAGAATATTACCACTTCTGTCCACTGACCTTTTGATTGGTTGCTTCCTGTTGGTGCTTTAGGTTATTTATATCTTCAAAATATTTCCTTTGTCATCCCTGCATTTGGTTCCTATTATTATTTGGCTAACATCTGACTGTCAGTGCTAAAATACAGAGTGTTAACTGCGGGATCTACAATTAGTTGTGGAATTAGTTTTTAGCCGTGGAAACAAGATTCAGCTATGGAAACTGACACAGTGATCATATGACTGAATGGAGATGGATGAATGATGACTGAGTGAATGAAAACTAGTCATGAAAGGACTTTTATTGGTGGAATATGATGATAAAATGAAATGAGATGAAGTGAAGTGAAGTGCAATGAAGCGAAGTGGAGTGAAATGAAGTGAAGTGACATGAAACTATGAAATGAGAGAGAGATTTTTTTTTTTTGGAAAATATAGGGCGTCAGAAAGTTCTGATTTTCGCCCTGTATTTTCTGTATAAGACTGCCAATTAGTGATTGGTTTTCAGGATTATACAATATATATATATATATATATATATATATATATATTATATATATATATATATATATATATATATATATATTATTAATATATATATATATATATATATATATATATATATATATAACAGAAAAGGACAAGGACTAGGCTGGTGGAGAAGAAGGATTCTTCTTCACCAGCCTTATTGCAGAATTATCCTGAATTTTTTTGACAAATTCCTCCTTTGAGAGTGTCTTAAGATAGATCTTTAATCTGTGACCATTCACAATAAGCGGAGTTTGGTATTCATCCATGGTTTTTATTCTTACCACTCCATTGCTAAAGACTTTGTCAATTTCATATGGCCCAAGCTAATGAGTATGAAATTTACCTTTGAAATCTTTGAACTTGGAATCAAATAGCAATGCTCAATCTCCTTCTTGAAAATTTTCTCCTTGATGTACTTGTCATGCGACTTAGCTCTTTGATATTGAACTAGATCAATTCTTAGGATTTGCTCTTGTCTGATCTCATCTAGTTCATTCAACTGCTCCATTCTATGCTTTTGGGCTTTTGATAGATCCATTCCCAATTGAACTGCCATCTTGAAAGTTTTAACTTGGAAATCAATGGGGAGCAGGACTTCTTTCCCATAAACAAGCTCATAGGGAGAATCTCCTGTTGTATTCCTCCATGTAGTTTTGTAGGCCCATAAGGGTTCGGGAAGCCTTTCTATCCAATCTCTTATGTGTAGATGAATAGTCTTGGTAATGATGACTTCAATAACTTTGTTTGTGGATTCCAGTTGACCATTTGCTTGCAGATGGTAAGGAGTAGATTTTCTATGCTTGACCTTGTATTCTTCCATCAGGTTCTCCACCAGTTTGGATGTGAATTGACCTCCCTGATATGTCACAATTTCTCTTGGAACACCAAAGCGAGTAAAAATATCTTCATAAAGAAAACTAACAAGTGAATGCTTAGTAGCAGAAAATAATGCTTTGGCTTCTACCCATTTAGTGACATAAGCAATACATACCAATATATACTTTCTTTGTTTAGATGGTGGGTTAATAGGTCCAATGAAATCTAAAGCCCATTTTTCAAAGGGTTCGATGAGTACCTATGGCTGCAATGGCATTCCATTTGAGAGGGTAGGTTTCCCTACTCTTTGGCAGCTGTCACACCTTTTGACATATTGTTTTGCGTCTTTGAAGAGGGATGGCCAATAATATCATAAAGAGAGGATTTTATAGGCTATCCTTTTGCCAGCAAAGTGTCCACCGCATGGTTCATCATGACATGCTTTGAGGATATCAGGCATTTCATCTTCCCTAACACATCTTTTGATAACAAAATCTGGCCCTATTTTAAACAATTCACTAGAAATCCATGAATATTTTGAACTCTCCTGAATAATATTTCTTCTTTCACCAAGAAATAAATGTGGAGGTAGTTTCCCTGTAACCAAATAGTTAGCTATATCTGCATACCAAGGGGTCTTAGTAGTTACTGAAAATAAATATTCATCAGGAAACTTGTCCTCTACAGGAGAATCTTCTTTAGTATTCTGAATCCTAGACAAGGAATCAGCTACTATATTTTGTTTCCCTAGTCTATCTAACACAATAATATTGAATTCCTATAAAAGTAGGAGCCACCTTGTAACTTTGCCATTAGTAATGTGTTTGTTCATTAGATATCTAATTGCAGAATGATCAGTATGAATAAAAGTTTCATAGCCTGTTATATAATGTCTGAAATTATTGATTGCATGAACAATAGCTAAGAACTCTTTTTCAATCACAGTATAGTTCAACTAAGTGGGAGTTAAATTTTCACTGATATAGTAAATGGCATAAGGAACTAAATCTTTTTCTCCCAGCACAACCCCTAGAGATGTATCTGAAGCATCTGTAGAAATATGGAAAGGGAGTTTCTAATTTGGTCCTCTCAAGATAGGTGCTTCAGATATTCTTGTTTTCAAAGTTTCAAATGCTGATTGACAATCAGGACCCAATTTGAATTCACAGTCTTTTGTAAACAGTTTGAAGAGTGGAGATGCTATTTTGGTGAAGTTTTCTATAAAACTTCTATAATATCCAGTAAATCCCATAAAACTTCTAACATCTTTTTGAGAATTTGGAATAGGTAACTTGGAGATGACTTCAACTTTTGATCTATCAACTTTAATCTCATTCCTTGATATCAACTTTAATCCCATTCCTTGAAATATGATGTCCTAAAACAATAACTTCAGTAAACATCATAAAGCATTTTTCATGGCTTAATGAAAGGTTCGTTTCTTTACATCTTATAAAGACTTCTTCCAAATTTTCTAATGCCTCTTCAAACGAATCACCATAAACTGTAAAATCATCCATATATACCTCTACACAATCATGGATTAGATCAGAAAAAATTCCTAGTACTGCTCTTTGGAATGATGCGGGTGCATTACATAATCCAAAAGGAAGCACTTGATAAGCAAAAGTTCCGCATGGACAGGTAAATGTGGTCTTATCTTGATCTTCAGGCGCTACCTGAATTTGATTATAACCACTAAAACCATCCAGAAAAGAAAAGTACTTTTTGCCTACTAATGTATCTAATACTTGATCGATAAAGGGCAAAGGAAAGTGATTCTTCAAAGTTGCTTTATTCATATTCCCTGTAATCAATGCATACCCTCCATTTACCATTCTTTTTGGGTACTATAACCAAAGGAGAAACCCATCCGCTTCCTGAAATTGGGTAAATGAAGTTTACATTGAGTAGTTTTTGGAGCTCTTCTTTCACTATCTCCCTAAGATTTGGATTCATCCTTCTCTGAGGTTGTCTGATTGGTGTACTATTTTCCTCAATACAGATATGATGGATGAAAGTCTTAGGGTCAATACCTTTCATATCAGTATACTCCCATGCAAATGCAATAGAGTGTTTTTGCAAGATATTGGTTAGTTCTTCATGTTGTGACTTTTCCAAATTTTTGTTGATATTGTTATAGCTCCAAATATCACTCTTGAGGTTTGTGAAGCTCCACTCATGGCCTAGGGCAACCCCTCCTACCAGATCTGGTCCCAAATCTAAAAAAGTTGTGTTTTTCCCCCATACGTGACATTGCCTTGAGATAAACGCGTGTATACGCGGGTCTGTGTATACCCAACCCGCGTATATGTATAAAAACACTTAAAAAATAAAAATCTCCTTAATTTCAAGTGGAGATCACAGGTTTTACCTGTTGATCACCTATTAGTGCCCATGGTCCAACTGTTCCCAACGAATTCCCAACTAAAAAACTACTTTGGGAGAAGTATAAAAAGGCTCCTATGGGAAGGCCAAGGGGAGAAGAGGAGAGAGAGAAAGATTATTATGCTGAGATTTCCCTGACCAGGTTTGAAGATCCTTGTGCCTCCTACACTTCCCCCATCCTACAGGAAACCCTTGTTTCCTTGTGTGTGTTGATGATTTCATACTACTTGAGAGATCATGGAGTAAGTCATGGAAGGAGTTTGTTAAAGGCTTGAGACTGGACGAATCCGGGAGACGACTCCGCTTGGAGCCTGCGAAAGGACGACTCAGGTTAAGTTGTTCTTTTTATGTACTTTCTTTCTCTATAATAAAAGAAACACATGTCTTTGTTCCTGATATAGATCTTCTTCATGTTTTGATATTCATGTTATGAATCATATGAGATAGGTTGTTTAATTGCATAACTAACTACCTTTCCTTATAATATGAAGTTGGTTTCTTTATGACGTTTAGTCCATGTACTACTGCACTTTCTTGAATTATTGGTTTTGCAGGTCAAAGGAGCAAAGGAACTCAAAGAAGGGTTTGGACCCTTGGAGGCTCTTCTCGAACATAGGACCTTAGGTATGCCCCCTATCGTAGAGTTTGCTTATAGTAGCATTATGATTGTTTGGAATGTGTGTTTCCTTGCATAGATAACCTTCCGTCTGCTAGGGTATTCACCCAAGACCCTAGGGGAGTTTATCCCAAAACAAAATTGGTGACTCCGCTGGGGACAACACTCTTGTTGTTCCTAGTTTGGGTGTATTCAAGCCAATCAGGGCTCAACTGTCTGTTTATCTTCTGTTACTGTGTAGTCACTGCCTGAATTGTGAGCTTTGATCAGTTTTTTCCAGATTTGTTTTTTTTTTTTCTTGGAAGATTTTTTATACGCTAGTTTCTCTGTTTACAGAAGCATATATACGCATCTTTCCTTAAGTGAACCTGCGTATACGCAAGTTTCCTTAAGCCTTGTCGCGTATACATGCTCTTGTGTGAAAACACAGTCGCGTATATCTTTAATTTCCAAGATTTTTGAAATCTTTTTGTTTTTGGAAGATTGTATGTTGGTCTGATTCAGTTTGGAACAATCATTGTTCCATCACAGTCTTTAGTTATTACAGCAAGTGTCTTGTTTTGAATTCTCTCTGATTGTGAAAAGGTTGGTCTTGTTCGTTTTCTTGCAACCATCATTTATTTTTGCTTAAGCACACAAGGTTTCTTGCAAGGAATCTTGGTTGTTCTGTGTATTCAGGGCAGAAAGATTGGGTTCAATCTTTGTGTTGAGTTTTGTTTTAATGACTTTTTGGTTTGCATGGTTGAACTAGTTTTATGATCATCTGCTTTTCTTGCTTCTTGAAAGTCGTTTGTTTACGCTTTCTTGAATGTTGTCTTTTTCAATCTTTTGGTTTCTTTTGCCAAGATCATTTCACTGCTTGTTGATTGTTAAAAGCATTTCAAAGCACCTTTGTTTTGTTGAGTTCCCACTTGTTTTGTGTCATAAGCTCGCAAAGTGCTTTAGTGCCTATTTTTCAGTCATCAAGTTTCATTCTTGTTAGAGCATGTTTGAAAAGTCTTTTTTGAGTTGCTTTTGAAGGAAATTTCTTGAAATTTTGTTTTGATTTTTTGAACTTTTTTTTTGTTTGAGTTTTCCTTTTTTTTGAGTGAAAGTGCCTATTTGTTTGTCTTCATCTTGCTTTTAGTGCTTAGACGAAATAAGCAATAAAAACTTATATTCCATCTAAACATTTAAGTGGAAAATATAAAATCGATAAACAAGCAACCTTCATCTTTTGATTTAAGAGTAGTTTTTGAATCTTGCATCATCATGTATTTATTGCATTAGGATTAGATTGTGCATCTTTCTAGGCATTTATA
>APFE031734720.1:0-33046 GCA_000404065.3 Pinus taeda | reverse complement strand
GTAGGCTTTTCTGGGTCACTGTCTCCTTCTCCGACACACACTCCTTTCCACAACTCATTGAAGATGAGGGTGTGTTGTATCATCCGGGACCAATCAGGATAGTTCTCCTTTCCAGTGAGACCTATTCCCACCATAGAGATGATTGAATGCATTATGTAAAAGATTACTTCTGCTGATATAAAATTTTTTTTTGCTGATAGACTAATACTTCTGATGACAAAAAAAATTGCTCTTATGAAGAAAAAACTTCTGCTGCTATACAGTCAAATTTTCTCGAAGGGGTAAAAAGATTTCAAAGTCTTTATGCATTATATTTTTTTCCAATATCTCTGTAAAATATCCTTCATAATACATCCCCCTTTTCTTCTTTAAACAATAACCATATATATTTTTACAGCACCAACTTCCCAAAACTCCTCAATATAATAATGTATATACCACCACACTTCCCTTATATGCCTTATAATAACAAACTCAAAACAAGGGATACGACTTCACTTAAACCAAATATGGGTGAATGAATATTCACTTTAATGTGAACTATGGGTGAATGAAATATTCACTTTAACGTGAACTGCACACGCTCCAGCAAAGTTGAATTACACTTGGACTCCACCACTTGAGTTGATGGATCGGAGTTCTGTGATTCTTATCACAAATCCGCAGATGGAATACTGTTAGGTATATGGAACAGCATTCGTATTAGGCAGCATACAAAGGCTCATATCAGGCAGCGTTTAAAACGTATTAGGCAGCGTTTAAAACATTTTATATGAAATGTTGCATACAAATTCGATATCAGGCATATGAAACAGCATATCACGTAGCATTTAACAACTCTCATACCATGGCTCTGGAATCATTTAAAAGCTCTCGATAAATGGGAGCACAACATATACTGTTATCTCCAGCACTGCTTAGGCAGCCAAACGAAACCTATCCGGTTCTGTTAAAATTCAATGGGATAAAAAACCTTGACAGTCATTCTCTCAACACAGAATCGGTGTGCAAACGATTTACAACAAAAGGCATGGATGTTAGTAATGCAGGACTAGAGGATGGACTCTCCCACGATTTCGTCGTGAGCAATGGAGTTTGTAACTGCAAATATCTGCAAAATATCTCGATTGTCTCTACTTCTCTGGACTATTGTTGCAGCATGGCGAGACTAGGCATTTTGGGCATTATGCTAATCATTTTGGGCGTTATGCTAATCGCCACCATCGCTTCATGTGCTCTGCAATTTAATGTTGTCAGGAAGAAAGCAGTGGACAGAGAGAAGAAGGCAGTGGACAGAGGACAGAGGAGTTACAAGGCACACTAAAAAAAGGAACCTGGGACCTGTGCTCTGATACCATGTCAGGCCAGGAGTAACTCCAGAAAACTGATTCGTTTATTCAATTAGCCAACTATCTATTATATACATGAATGTGATCGTTCAATTCATCTTCTTGATGACTGTTCACATTCAATTCCCCCAATCACTGAGGATTAGGTGTCAACAATCTCATTCATGGCCCTGGTTGCCCCTCTGACATCCCAAGGCACCTCAGTTGGTGTGCCCTCTTGTGGATAAAAACCTACATTTTCCTCTATCTCTATCCATACCTTTTGTTCCTTTGCTTGGTTCCCTTCTTCTTGTAAGCCCAACAACAAAGGTGGATTGATTTTGATCCCTATCCATTTGATTTTTAGTCTTTGCATGATTCTTTTGTACAATGGGTTTCTTTCCAAGGCATTCATTAGCCTTTCAAGAGAGTGATACTCTCTGATTTGTAGACTATGGGGTAATACATTCCATCTTCTTTGACAAGATTGTACACTCTTTGTTCCTGACATCCTAAAATTGTCTTCAAAATGTAGAATGGATTGCACTTGGGTTGCTATGTATCTAGATGCTAAAGCGGGATCCAAAGAAATAGGGTTATGCTTGTTGATGACAACCTTAGGGCTCACTATCTCTGCTCTGATATACAAGGGTTCCTCCTCTTCTTTTATGATCATCTTTTTCACTTCCTCAACCCTTACCTCTTCATGAGTCAAACAATATGCTAATGCCATTAGTTTCATGTATCCCAATCTTGAATTGGGATCCTAGAATTTAGATCTGTTAGAATAAAATTGTGCATATAGAATTCAACTACCCTTGCCACGTCTTCCATGCTAACGTGTTTGTGAAACTCAATAAACTGCCTATAGTCTTGAAAAGCAAAAGATCCATATTATGCCAGTGTCTTAATTTGGAATTGTAGCCACTGTTCCTTGAGGAAAAAAGCATAGAATTTTGACGGCTACTTGCACTGTATGGCTTCCATAAAGAGACTTGCCATAGTGGCAAGTTGTGTTTCTTTCTATTGCAGTTGTTCTCTCAACCTTGTGTTTTTTGTCTATAGTCGCTCCCTCATAATTGAATCTCTCAGTCTCAAATCACTCAACTCCTTGCCCATTTTAGTGACTTTCTCCTCCATGAGGCCTACATCTTCTAAATTCTTAGATTTGACAATTTGCATCCACCTATGTGTTCTTTCTCTCTCTATTTCCAACTCATAGAGGAGTGGGATTGCAAACCTTTCAGGTAAGATCCTTCCTCCGTCAACAAATTTGTAATAGGACCCTAAGCTAGGTTATGGACCAGGTTCTTGAATCTCTTGGATGCATTTTTCATATGCTTTTAAGGTGGCTGCTCCTTCTTGTAGCTTCTTTTTATGCTCTTGTACCATTTCCTGTTTCTCTTGTAGCTGACCATGTTTCTCCTATAGCTTCCCTTGTTTCTCCTTTAGCTCATGTTTTTCTTCTTTCTTGAGGATATCTTGTGTCTTGGGTTTATTTTCTATTAACCCTCCCCCCATTTCTTCTACTGCCCTTTCTTGGTATTACTTAGGTATTGAATTCAACTTTCTTTAGATTAATATCAGTGATGAAAGAAATGTTAAACCTCCTTCCTATTGGTGAGGGAGAATGATGCTAGAATTTATATCAAAACAAATTCTTTTTCTTTTCTCCTATCTTTCCTTTACACACAGTAATTTCCAAAAAGACCTACCGCTCAATTGTCTATTACAGGCTACCAACTTCATGAATAATTTCTCATGCAATTGTATGGAAATCAAGGAGGAAGGGATCCACTTACTCCTTTTTTAAAAATAGTTTTGGATATGCATGAGGGTTTGAAGACAATTTCAGGTCACTATGGCCTTATCTCACCATTCAATTCCCCCTGTATCTTCTTCTCAGCCCTCTTGTACCAGTTCAAACCTCCCTGTAGCTTCCTCTTGTAGCACCTACAAATAGAATTTGAAACACTTCACTAGCACCCTATGCAATCTGATAACACTAGTTCATCCTTGCTCCATCTATTTTTTGTAAATGAGCGATGGTGCAAATGAAGTCGAGCCTAGTAGATAATATGCCCTTTGTAGTAAGAGCTCAAAGTGCTTTGGTGACATGGAACATACACTAGTTTCCTTTTCTAGACGGTTGTCCCCACTCCTTGCAATCATTACCCTCCTCCTCATGATTATCACCCCACTTCTCGTAAGCACCACCTCACTTGAGTTGACATTTCCATGTTCCATGGGTGAAAAAGATAGAATTTAGTTTATTGGCCATAGGTGGCCAAGTTCACTGGCCACCTCCATCCTAATAAAACTCCTTTCTCGACTATTAACGCATTTTGGCATTTTATGCATAGGAAAGAGACGAGGGTTGTCATACTTGAGCCTACTCGTGGATCGAATTGTTGGAGTTGATTGCATGTTGGAGCCAGGCCTTGTAACATCAAGAGCTTGAGGGAGTTGATTTATTTTGCTTGTTTTTGTTCATGTCTTTATGGTTGATGATATTCTGACTGGTAACTTAACTATGTGTGAAGTTGACTTCCCTGTGTCCAGTATGTCGCTGGTCGAGTAGATGGATTCCTTTCTAAGGATGATGTGCATCTCTCTGTTGCATAATTTGTTCAATGATGCTCCCTGTGGGTGAAAAAAAAGAATTTCAGGGAGTTCTTATTATGTATGTACAATTTTCTATAGGAGGATTCTTCTTCTTGTAGCGGTAAGTTAATCCTCTCTTCAAATCTCCATTTCACATGCCAAGTTGAGGGAAACTGATGAAAGGAATGAATACACACTTAGGATTATGAGGAAGTGGTGTAGGTGATAGAATAATAGAAACAAGGATTTTTTGTGTGTTCTTTACATGCATGACAAAGTGAATTTTCAAGTAGATTTTTGGCTATATGGAGTGGACAGGTGATGGGGTTTCCATTGGAGGACCCCCCTTAGCATTTACTAGATACGACATGGCCTTTTGGTTTCTTTTTCCCATTGGATCCTCATCCTGTAGCTTTACATGCTTCTCTTGTAGAGTTACAGGTTCCTCCTGTAGCATCACAAGAAGGAGGCAAAATTGGAGTCTTTTTTTGATTGGATGATGTAGAGAGGTGGATATGTGAGTGGAGACCGTGGAAATGAAATGTATAGGTGGAAGAATGGAGGAATACACTTGTAGATTCTACTTTGTAACCATGATTCTATCACTCTTTGGAGTCCTACAAAAAGAAAATGTTAGAAGAAATGGTGTAAGAACTCCTTCCTTGTATTTCTCTTTTTCTCTTACGTTTTTTTTTTTTTTTTGAGACAAGCAAGCTGCCTCTACAGAGGTTTTCAACCTGAATGCATGCCTTAGGCACCTCAAGTAGGTTTCACCTGGGGATATTTTATTTTTATTTTTTCCTTCTTTGCTCCTGGGCTACCTTAGTGAGGTTTCAACTCAAGAGTTGGCCTCAGTTGCCTCATGGAGGTTTTCATCTAGGCCCTCTTATTATTAATTATTTTTTTTAGAAATTTGGTGGAATGAGGGCTAGGATCCTCCCAATTACATTTAACTCTTTGTAGACTGAATTGACAAATTCTTCCTTGGACAAAGATTTCTTGTACAACTTCAACCTATGACCATTGACAACTAGGGGAATCCCTTCCTCATCAATTGTTATAATTTGGATAGACCCATTCTCATGACGCTTATCTACCAGATAGGGACCCAACCTTCTTGTCATTAACTTCCCCTTGAAATCCTTGAATCTAGAATCATAAATCAGGTCCAAAACTCCTTCTTAAAAATTGTTTTCCTTGATGTGCTTATCATGCCATATCTTCCTTTATACCTGGATTACCTCAGTGTGTAGGAGAGCTTGCATTATGAATTCATATAGATCATTGAGTTGGAGTAACCTTTCCTGTTGTGTTGTAGTGAGATTAGAGTCTAACTGAGTTGCCATCCTCAAGGTGTTGTACTCAAATTCAATAAACAATAGGGCCTTCTTCCCATAGACCAACTCAAATGGAGTGAATCTAGTGGTGGTCTTTGTTACACAGTATTTTGTCACACCTCCTGCACTTCCCTGTGACATACCCTGAAGTGCCTAAATCATGACCATAATGCAATGTACTCATTCATATATGCAGTTTAGAGCCTTCCTAAGACATTGATTGGAAAATTCCTTGAGCTTCCTATGAATGAAATAGCTCTTTAACCCTAATTTGAGCATCATCGCTCTTATGAGGCCTAAAACTGCAAGAGACTTTCAACATCAAGGTTATGGTTGTAAGCTTCCCCTTTATTCTTTAAATAATATTACAACTACTGGTTCATCTTCCAAAAATATATATGTTCATGTATGTATTGGTTTGGCATTCCTTGATAATCTAAATAGATTATTATTGGATTTGCTATTGTTTTTGGCATGCTTTGTTGTCTCTTGGTCGTTTGTGCAGGTACGTAAGTGCTAAAAGAAGCAGAAACAAAGGCACGACACAAACAGTTCGAGGATCTCAACGAAGGAAATCAGATTAGCATCAGAGAAAGGTAGGCTTTCTCTCTTTCTATTTTTCAATCATAATCTAGGAAGATGTCTAGTTGATTGTCCCTTCAGTTGCTAGACCCACTCATTGGGCTAGAGGGACCATCTCTGTCCACAAAGAGGATTAACCTTGTCAACAAAATGGGGACTCTGTTGGAGAGCCTATGACCCTTTCCTTCCATTCCTTCACATTTTCTTTTGATGAGTTTGGTCAACCATTGATTTTAAGCCTTCATTGCTTTCTTACAATCAGTGTCGTTGTCTAGTAGATGCCTGAAGATTGTTAACTTGAGTTGTTTTTGAAAATTTTGGAGTTCTTTATCCTTCTCCTCCGCCATCATGGATTTGAGTCTGATAGTCCCAATGATATCGGGGGTTTTGTAGTTACAGTAGAGATGATCGCTACTTTACTCCCGATAGGTGTGATGATTGTGGAAAATCAAGAAATTTAGGGTTTTCTCTCTGATTTTTAGTTCTAGTTGTCTTATCCCTGTGATTTACTAGTGTGTTTTTCATTGACTCTCTCTTTGTTTGATTTCAATTGTCTTTTAACTTGGCTTGAGTGTCCTCGAAGTTTGATTAGCTTTTTTAGGGTTCTAGATCTTCTAGGTCAACCTTCATACACTCATTGATCTTCTCATCAGAGATCAGAAATTGATTGCCTATGTTAAAGAGTCTTTGTGTGTTCAGACATGCTTTGCCGATCACTTTTTGGTTCTTTTGCCTTAAGTTGTTTTTTTTAATGGATATAGTGAAAGTTACTTAAGCTTCATTTGACGAATGAGAGATTACAATTTGATCGTCTCATTGAAATCAAAAGAATGTGTTTTCTTTAAAGTTTTTTATGTTTCGAACTAAAAGTGAAAGTGCCATTCTTTTCATAGTTTTCAAAACATTTTGTGTTGCATTTGAATCATTGGTGTGAAAGAGATTTTCATACTTCTTCATTTGATTGCATTATCTTTCCTTTGCACTAAATTACATTAGTTGCATTTTTAAAAAGAAAAAAATCATCATTACATCTTAAATAAATTTTGCTTTAAGATTTGTTTTGGCATTGCATTTGCTTACCATATGAAAGATTAGATTTCATATTTTAAATTTAGCGTCTGACGAGTGTTATGGATGCATATTTGCATTTGGTTTGATGCATGATTTGAGGGATTTTCTTCCCTACATAGATAGCTTTCATCGAATTGAAAGATTTTGTTTCATCATCTAGTTTGCATTTTAGGAAGAAGAAACATCGTTAAGGCCTTGAAGTTGAGACATAATTACAAGATCAACTTTAAAATCTATCAATTAAACTAAGGAGAATTTGAAACATTAACGATAATATCCAGTGGTCTAGGTTAGATACATGTTCCAGCGTCTTTAAAACTTTGTGTTCGCTTCGGCATTAGACAACGCTAGCACGGACTTGTGCTCCCTGTACCGTTGTGTATATAAAGGGAGACCCGTCTAGGTTGCAATCCTTTATCCGTAGGAAGTTGAGTCTGCCGCCCTGTAAACATGATACACCGAACACAACATTCAGGGAGATTGCCTACACGTATGTCAAGTCCTTGGTGAATTTATTATCTAAGTTGTATATCGCAGTTCACGGTTACTTGGTACTCCTTTTAGCTAGATTCGCTTGAGCATTCATTTGATCTATTTTGACTCTTTAAATTTGAAGAGATCATCGAGCAACTTGTCCTTTCAAGATCGCTAAACTTATGAAAGTGACTAGAGTCACCTTTTCGTCCTTTTCTTGAATCTTAAAACATGAAAAGGCCAAGTTTTTGTTTCAAATTCTAAAATTAATTGACCACGGAATAATATCCTTCCTGTAGAAATACTCCTTAATAGATCTTAGGTTGATACCAATGGCAACATTTCCTGAGTCCACCGGTTAAGGAAACCCCTCTTATGGGAATCATACTCCTTTTCCTTCTTTCAGAAATACGGGTTCTCCCTATATGGCGACGTTGTTCCTTCCTAGATTGACCATTCATCTACCAGTTTGGTTGTTTTCGACCTCGGTGGTTCCAAGTGGTGAAACTTCTTTTCAACCGAGTTCTCCTCCACCTGAACAACATCAACCTCATGTTGACCCCTCAGCTTCTTCTCTTATTTCTTCACCTTTTTCTTCCTCTTTGCCTAGTGAAAGTCTGAATTCTAGTAATCAGGAAGCTAAGAAGAAGAAGAGGACGAAGAAGAGGATGGAGAAGAAGAAGAAAAATAAGCAAAGGGGCAACCAAGCAGCCATTGTTGCAGATGTAACTAATGTAGAAAAATATTCCAATCAGCCCCAGAAAGTAAAATTCCCTTGCATGTTAAGTAAGGGTGACCACCTTCTTCGGAATTGTCCTAGCATTCCCAAGGTCTTAGAAGTGTGGTCCACAGGTTCACATCGAAATTTGTCATCAACCTCTAGTGATCATGCTGGTGATAAACCTTCAACTAATAAGGTCCATGGGAAAAAGGGAAAAGTCAAATTTCCCTGTAATTTGTGTGAAGGGAATCATCCTATTCACCTTTGTCCTCTAATGGATGAAGCTTCCAAAGAATTGGAAAACCTTACAACTTCTCAACCTCGTCTTTTGACTGGGTATCGAAAACTTTCCCTTGATCCTTCACTAGTTGATCTAATGATTGATCAAAATTCATCTTTTTTCAACCCCACTCTCTCTGAAAGTGAGTCTCGTGAGTCCATTCTCGACTTGATTGAGAAACTGGTAGACTTGACCCCACCTTCAGTTAACCGTACCTTTCCGGTAGAGAATGAACCTCATACTGCTTAGGTTATTCTGGTTTCTTCAGTTTTGTATGAATTGGAGGTAAATCCTCCCATTCCTGAGGTGCATGATAGAATTTATCATGTTCCCATCGAGAAAGAGGGTAGCTCTCATGTTCCTACGACACCCTCTTTGAGTAGTTTAGTCACTTCTTTTGATTGGAGTCGATTGGTAGGATATTGTCTTTTGTCTTATGTGCCTTTTCAGATTACCATACAAACTTACCATATGGCCTTACCTAGAACAATTGTAGATGAGGGTACATATGTTAGTATCGTGTCCTCAACTGCTTGGAAAGCTTTAAGTTCTCCTCAGCTTGTCCTCATAACTCAGAATCTGTTAGCTTTTAACAGAGGAACCAGTCAATCGTTAGGGACCCTTCCTAAGTTTTCCCTTACTTTGGGAGGGAAGACTATCTATATAGACGTGATGGTTGTCCAAGATCCATTGGATTTTAATCTACTCCTTGGCCGTGACTATGTTTATGTCATGGGAGCTCTTGTTTCTTCCCTCTTTCGAGTGATGTGTTTCCCACATGAAGGAAACATTGTGATCATTGATCAACTTACATTGATTGGTCCTGAATCAAATCCCAATCAACCATCATCCCTAAATGCTCCTCATATCCAAGCGGTATCACCCCCACCACAGGTTAATTACGAGGCCACCTATTCCATGCCCACATCTATTGATGATCTAGTAGGTGATGTAGTACATCAAGTACTGGGGGCATTGGATCCCAATTTTTTATTTGGATGCTTGGACATGTATCCCTTCCAGAGTGTTTTTCTCCCATCTGATGAGAACCTCATGGAAGCCATGGCCTCTTTTGGGTTGTAAACAAAGGATTGTGAGGATAGTTATTTTACGATGTCAACCTCATTAAAAATGAAATAGGTCCATGGAGTAGAGTTCCTTGTCTTGTGTCAAGCTAGATAAAAAATGAAACAAGGATTATGAGGATAGTTTTTTTACTATGTCAACCTCGTTAAAAAATGAAATAGGTCCCTATGAGCATGGTTCCTTTACTTGTGTCAAACTCAGTAAATAATGAAACAAGGTTTCATGAGCATGGTTCTTTTCCCGTGTCAATCTCATTAAAAAATGAAATAAATCCCCTTCCCATTTGAGTCTTTGATTAGATCTTCTAAAATGCCAGTCGAGTCTTTCACTTGATCTCATAAGCAAAGCTTCATTCCATGTACTTAGCTGAATGAAATGAAGCTTGGGGGGCATGTACCTTGAATTGAGTCATTATGTTGGGGGCATACGAACTCATCTCAAGCATAGTTTATCTTTGTTTCAAGCTTGTGTAAAAATGAAACCAAATTCAAGCACAGTTTGTTTCTGTTTCAAGATTGTGTAAAAATGAAACCAAATTCAAGCATAGCTTGTTTCCGTTTCAAGCTTGTGTAAAAATGAAACCAAATCCAAGCATAGTTTTTTCCCATGTTTCGAGCTTGTGAAAAAATGAAACCATTCCTATTTTATATCTCGTGATTGCCATTTTTATCATCTTTTTTCCATATGAGCCTTGGTTCTTCCATTCCATCGCCACAATCTCTTTGGTCAATCGTTCGCTTTCACATGGTTGTGTTAACCTTACCTGAGGAGCATCTATGATGAGTAGTCTTATTATCCAGCCTCTTAACCATTACATTTTTTAATCAGTTCCATCATGACCGGAACCAGGTGTTATCCTTTCATACCACTCGTTCCTCCAGCTGGAGTCCTCTTTTAGCTCTTTTCAGACTCCAAAAATATGAAAAGATTGTCGAGTACTTGTATTTCGAACTCGTTAAAGTAAATGAATCGATGTCACCTCAGTATACGTTTACCCCTTTTTAGGTTGAGATTGACTATTTACAAAAAAGGTACACCTTAGTCAAACATGGCTAGGAGGTTCTCTCGAATATTGTTTTCTACCTTTTCGTATTCGAGAGACAAATTACGGAAAGGGACCTGGTGGAGTTTACTTTTTCATATCTTTTTCAAACTCTCTAAATATGAAAAAGATACTGAGTTATTCTTACGTCAGACTCGTTAAATTTTTATGACGAAAGACTCGTCACCATGATGAGATCGAGCTTCTTCTTCCTAGGGCTCGTAAAACTTTCTAGGATCGATTCATCCGAAGTGTGAACTTATACAACAAGCATATGGTATCCTCTTCAAGCTTGTGTAAAAATAAAGAGGTACTCGCTAGAAATATAGGGGAAAAATGAAGATGAAATATCCTTTGTATAGGTAGCATGTCACTCTTGAACATGACACTCACTTGTCTCTCGTGTCGGTTTTGGGATATTGTCACCTAGTCACTTGTCCTTCCGGGTTTGCGTGGTCCATTTTGCCTCTCATTTGACTATTCCACATCGTAATTATGACCCTTGGTCTTATGTTGAGTCTAATGTTGCCATACTTCAGAGTCGTGTCACCAATATGTTCAAGAGAAGTCCAATCTGCAGTTATTTACCTATACACCATTTGAGTCATTTTTATAGTCTTGAAACTTATTCCACTTTATTCTTTGTTTCATGTCGATGATGGGGGATTCATTATGGCTCTCCTTCGACGGGTCTCTTCTTGTCGACTTCAGCTCATTATCTAGGAAGATGACTTATAAATTCCCTTTCAGTACCTTAGAGCTTGCATGCCTTAATGGCAAGTTCTTCGCATCCGATGATAGGTTTTCACTATTGGCCTTCGATCGATTGATTCCACGAGTGTTCAAATTTAGCTTCATTATCACATTCACAGATTGTACTATCATACCTTGAGAGCCATTGTCATAATGGGTGGTTCCTCTCGTGCCTATTAACGATGTACATCAATGGCTGATAATCAGGTGGTTTTCTAGCATGTTTGTTGGCAACACACCCATTCACATGTTAGAATTCGCACTTGGATCGGGTCAGGATGGAGCGCAAGACCCCGAGTCTTGTTTGATATGACTTAGGCTGCGTGGAGTTATATGTTTTTCATGATTGTACACATGTTTCTTATATTTGGATGGTTGCGCCCATACCATGGATCTTTTATCTAGCCTTCATCATTCGAATGGCTACGTCCATGGCATGGATTCATGTCTTGATCTCAAATATGTATATGCATATGCGTCATTGATTTATAGGTCTCCTGATAGTACATGTCCTTGTTCTTGCCAAAAGCTCGTAAAACATCTTAGCCATCACTCCTCGTTTTTCCTTCATGCTTTAGGGGGCATCTGTTACATAGTATTTTGTCACACCTCTTGCACTTCCCTATGGCATACCCCGAAGTGCCCGAAACATGACCATAATGTAGTGTACTCATTCATATATGTAGTGCAAAGCCTTCTTAAGACATTGACTAAAAAATTCCTTGTATTCCTCTGAAGGAAATAGCTCTTTAACTCTAATTTGAGTATCATCGTGCTTATGAGGCCTAAAACAACAATGATCCCAAAAAGGCAATTTTCCCAGGAGATGAGAAGCTTCGTGATGTAGAAGCTTCTAGAGTGGAGAGATGGAGGTGGTTTCGCATAGATGAGGATGAATCCTCCCATCTTGACCTCTTTGTCTTATCCTTATGAGCTACCTCCTTAAGATGTGGGCCTAATCCTATCTTTGAAGATTCCTAACTCCCTCTCCCAATCTATAAATTCATCCTCTCTCATTCCCAAATGGTTGGTCAAGTTAGAGACTGGGTTGATCTATGTCCATTTGCACCCCTATGCTGAGCTTGTGGTTAGAGATTATTCATTAGACTTTGAGAAGGAGTGTTGGAGAGTTTCTTGGCTTGGACTTGGATTACCACTCTGGGCTCAAACTTTCCAAGTTTTTCATCAGTCCTTTTGATATAACATTTGCTTCCAAAAACTTTAAAGTATTTTACAGTAGGAGTCTTACCATACCAAAGTTCATGTGGAGTTTGAGTGCTATGTATCTGAACACTTTCTTGGTTGAGAATAGTTATGGCAGTGAATGCAGCTTCACCCCAGAAGGTTGTAGGAGTTCCAAATTCATTTAGCATGGCTTGAGCCATTTGTTGAACAGTTCTGTTCATTCTTTCTACCACTCCATTTTGCTGAGGAGTCCTTGTAGTGGAGAATTGCCTTTTTATTCCATGTTGTTCACAAAAGTCAAAGAATTCATTTGAGGTAAATTCCCCTCCTCGATTAGATCTGAGGCATTTGATTTTTCTATCTGATTTATTTTCAACCAAAGCTTTGAAGGCTTGGAACTTTTTGAATGCTTCATCTTTATGATTTAGAAGACCTATCCAACACATTTTGGAAAAATCATCAATGAACAAAATAAAGTATTCTTCTCCACGAGGTGACTTTTTCCTTGATGGTCCACATAAATCAGTATGGACAAGTTCAAGAGGCTTAATAGTTGACCCTTCTTTTCCCATGAAGTGAGCTCTGGATTTTTTATTGATTTGACACGGTTTGCATATTGTATTTCCAAGGATGCTGATATCTGGAAGATCATGAACATCCTTGAATCTGCATGCTTTTCTTATTTGAGAAAATTTTAGATGTCCCAATCTTCTATGCCACGGTCAGTTTCCATCATTTTTTCTTAGATAGAACTGTTGTTGTCCTCCCTTGAGTATGTATAAGTTGTTTGGAGTTCTTGTACCTTTGATCATGGTCTCTCATGTATCAAGCTCACGAACAACACATTTGTTTGATCGAAACGCTACTTCATTTCCTTGATCACACATTTGACTGACACTCAACATGTTATGCTTTAAACCGTCTGCATACATAACATTTCCAGCTTTAACCTTTTCTTTCAAGAAATCAGAGCCTTTACCTTTTATGATAGCAGGAGTGTCGTTTCCAAATGAGACATTCTTTTCCTTTTCTAAGGCATTATATGAGTGAAGTTTTTCTTTGTCACCTGTCATGTGTTTTTAGCATCCACTATCGATGTACCATTGATTTTCTTGTCCTTTTGCATGTAAGGCTATACCACATCTTTCTGTTTGAGATTCTTTCCTTCTCCATATCTTGGGATTTAATGGAGTTTGATCCTTTTGAGATGTTTGACAAAAGTTTCTTCGGCATTCAGATTCTTCATGACCAAAGTTGTTACAGATTGGGCATTCTATTTCATTTTCAAGAAGAGAAAAGTTATTATAGGAACTTCTCTTGATCCCTGTTACATTCCTTTGATTTTGTGCTTCTCTAGTCATGATGGTTTGTAAGAAACACATTGAGCAGCTTTGTGTCCAAAATTATGACATGAAAAACATTTCCCATTGAAGAAGTTCCTGCGACTACCGAATCTATTGACCTAGAGATTATAGTTTCTATTGATATTCATCTTTGGAGCAAATTGAGTGTGATTTATCTGAGGTTGGTTGTGGCTTATATTCATCCTTAGAGAAAATTGAGTCTGATTTAGCTGGTGATTTGCTTTATGTCTTTGCTAGCGATTGTCATACTGTTCACTGGTCTTTGCTGCATCAAGATAACTTTTGGTGGAGGTTGATGACTTCTATGATTGAGATGCTTCTTCAGTATATCCAAGACCTGTCTTTATTAGAGGAGAACGCTGAAATTTTATAATTTTATATAAAGTTTCTAATCCTTTAGCAAATCTAAGATTGAGAGGTTCCATTTTCTCAAGATCCTTTCTTAGACCTACAATTTCACATTCTTGTTTTTCATTATGTTTTTATTTTTTAGAAAGTTGGTATGTTAAGGTATCTATAATCATATCTTTTCTTCTAAATAGATTTTGAGTTTAGATATTTCTTCATGAAGGTCTTCCTCTTCTAAAGCATCCCAAAAATTATCATCGTCATAAGCCAAGAGAAGTCCGTAATCTTGTCCAGTTTCATCTTCATCACTATTAGATAAACCATCACTATCTTCCTGAGTATAGTAACTCCTTTTATTCACAACTTGTTTTCTATTCCCTTTTGCATATTCCTTTCCTTTTCCAGTTTTATCTTTATGAGGACATATGGCAGCATAATGACCGACTCTGCCACAAGAAAATCATTTGAAGGGTAACTTACCTCTAAACCTTCCAGAACTCCGTTGAAGCTTTTTGACAAAGTTTACCTCATCTTCTTCTTCTGAAATATGTCCTAATTCATTGTGTTCTTTCTTTCCTTTTGCTGAAGCTTTGAATGTGGATTCTCTCGTATTTGATGGTCCTCATTTTCTCATCTCAAAGGCAGTTAGGATTCTGTGAAGTTGCGTCATAGTGATATTCTGCAGATCATGTTTTTCTTCTATGGCAGACACTTTGGATTCAAATTTAGCAAACAAGGATCTCAAAACTTTCTCAACTAAGGTAACTTCCTTAATTTCTTCACCCAGATTCTTCATACAATTGACAACCTTATCTATTTATTGTGTTCTTCCTTTCCTTTTGTTGAAGCTTTGAATGTGGCTTCTTTCATATTTGATGGTCCTCCTTTTCTCATCTCAAAGGCAGTTAAGATTCTGTGAAGTAGCGTCATAGTGATATTCTGCAGATCATGTTTTTCTTCTATTGCAAACACTTTGGATTCAAATTTAGCAGGGAAGGATCTGAAAACTTTCTCAACTAAGGTAACTTCCTTACTTTCTTCACCCAGATTCTTCATACAATTGACAACCTCATCTATACGTAGGAAGTAACTAGCTATGCTTTCATCACTATGCATCTTAAGAGTTTCATACTGAATTATGAGAGTTTGAAGCTTATCACATTTTACCTGAGAGTCTACTTCGTAGCTCAGAACGATATTGTCCCATATTTCTTTGGCTAATTTGAGCTACATGACTTTGACAAACTCTGATTGTGGCAGACTTCCTAATAAAGTATTGACAGCTCTGGCATTGGTTTCATATTGCTTTTTACCTGTCGTATCTGTAGGAATTGTTGTTGGAAATGTATATCCTCCTTCCACAATTTCCCAGACATCCGTTCCAATTGATTGTAGATAGGATGTGGTTCTTATTTTCCAATAAACAAAGTTGCTCCCATCAAAGATTGGTGGTCTAATGGATCCCACGCTTTCTTGATTACTCATGATGATGGATCTCCCTTCAAGTGATCAAGCTTCTTCTGAAGGACTTGCTCTGATACCAATTGTTGGAATTAATACTGAGAGGGGGGTGAATCAGTATTATCATATCTAAAATTTTATTTCCCAAACAAATTTATATACGCTACTTCAGTGAAGTGAACTAGCATGTACACGCGACTGTACTTAAAGTAACCAACGTATATGCAGAGAACTTTTGATTTAGAATATTTATCATGTATTGAGCTTAAACCAGTATGTTAAATATTTATTAGACAGTGCAGTAAAAGCATAATAAAGCATCACATAAGAAACACACATGAACACCAAGATATAAGGTGGAAACCCAATGTGGGTAAAAACCACCTGTTGTTGTCGTCTTTGTCTTCTTTTGATAATAAGAAAATCTGTTTACAAACTTGTACTGGTGTAGGCTCATACCAGTATGCAGACACCCACCTGCAGAAGGCTACAACCTTCTCTTGTTCTCCAACTACTACTGGAAGGGAGCTACAACTCCCTAGCTCTTGTACTAGCCAATATGTTTACTAGTACGTAGGTGCCAGCCTACAAAAAACTCCACTCTTCCACCAGGGACCACGTTTCATGAATTTTCAGACTCGATACACCTGGAACACAACACCATAATCTGAAGGCCGCGTTTCATCCAATATTCAATTTGGACCCATCAACAACATTGAAAGTCAGAAAATCATAACTGTAATACAACCATCAAATACATCTGCATCAACAAATCACTGAAACTCAATCATCACTTTATGAATCAACCACAACTAAATCAATCAATCACTTGACAACCCATCATCATTGTAGCAAATCACAATCAATCAATCTGATCATTCAAAACATTGTCACCAAAATACATTCACCAGAACCCAAAGCAAACCCTAGAACTCTGCTGCAGCAAACAAGAACAACTGAAACTTTAAACATCATACTTCATAAGGTATACACTACTTCCATGTGTCGAACTAGCATGTATACGCACTTTTACCAAAAGGAACCAACATACAAATTTGAAAATTCAAATTTATGATGTATATGCTACTTTGATATGCTGAACCAGCGTGTATACGCTCTTTTATTAAAGCGAACTTGGGTACAGATCTGCAAATTATAACTCAAAACATCACAATTATTCTCATACCCAAATCATCATATTTACAGTATAAAACACATGTCAGTATTCAGCTCTAGACTGTTCAAGATCAAACCACATAATAATAATACTTTTAAAGCTCTATGATCCCGGTCCATCAACCTTCATTAGCCATATAAGTGCCTCCTTAGATCAGATCAAGCAAACCATCAAAAGCTCATTAACCTGCATATATGATTCAACACCTCATAAGATATTCAAAATACTTGCACACTTTGGCCTAATGATCTTCTCCTCCTTATATAGTTTTAGGCCTTTCTCAATACCATGGACCAAAACTACTTAGGACCAATACCTTGGACCAAATACCTCAGATCAATTACCTTGGGTCAAATACCTTGGACCAAAAACTTTGTTTTTCCGAGATATACGCACTTTTCCTTCTCTGAAAGTGAGTGTGTACCTATACGCTCCTTTTGTTCAGTAAACCTACGTGTATACGCAGCTTGGACAAGGTGAACCTACGTATACCTCTCGTTCTTCTTTATTTGTAGTCTGATCTGTAATTATTTGACCTATTGCACTGTGAGCTTTCATCTGAGTGAGTTTCCATCAAGTACAACACCTGTGTCATAATGCCAACATGTTGTTCAATCACATCAAGCACCACAGTCTTTCATTATGTAGATATTCGAACACCCACATACTATGTTTTGTTAATGCTTCTGATTGAACAAATTAAACAAAGTTTTTCTTTACTTTTTTAATCCCTCTTCTATATGTTTCTTCTTTTTTTCCAAATTTTCATAGATGGGTAGTGAAATTAGGAATGCAACGTAGTAGGTGTTTTCCTTCAACAATACTGGTATTGATGATTGTATTGTAGGAATATATTTGATAGGATTTTTTCCCCTTGTTCCTTTTATTCCCCATATGTGGACTCTTTGTCTATAGATTTACAAAGATTCGAAGTTGACCTAAGGTTGCAGATTATTGTTTCCTCATCTGATACAAAGGATTGCTGATAAAATTAGTTAAGCAAAAAATATTGGTTGAAAAAAAAAATCGAACCAAAAAAATCTACAGGTTTTGGATCACTTCAGAGGCCCTAAAAAATAAATACTCCTGAAGGTGTGTTGGAATTATACCCTTGAAATAGCTTGGAAAATCTTAGTTTTAATAGAATATTGTTAAGGGAAAAATCTACAGGAAGTATAGTTCAAAGTAGTTTCAAGAATTTTTAAGATTTTTTGTCACTTCAAACACACTCAAACTCCTATGGTGTGTAAAATTTCGGATAACTTCATAGGCCCTCAAAATTCCTGAGGCGTGGAGGAACAAACTTTGACCTGTCAAATTGTGCTAACCACCTCAACTTCTTCTAGGTATAATGTACCTTCATTTCCATTTAAGTTGTTTCAATTACCTAAAGTCATTTTTTTAACTCTTTTAACTTTCTCATGGAGTTTTTAAAAATCCTTGTTTACATAATCATATAGGATAACTGCCAACTCTTCTTCAATTTTTTAGTTGATTCTCTCGATGATCTATGTTAGGAATTACACTACTATTACTATTAGAGGTGAGCTTCTTAGTGGGGTGAGTACTTATTCCATTTTCCTTATTTGATGCTATGGTTCTCTGACTTGAAGTTTTGGGTGAACTGTTTTAGGCGGTGTTCACTCCATTTTTTTTCTGATATGGGGAAAAAATCTCTAATAAATATGATTTTTTTCATTCTAGATAACAGGCCCCATTGTGAAAGGATTGGCTTCTTATATGTTGGCATGTAATTTTGTTTTCTGTAGGTAGCCATTGCTACAATTCTAGGCGTAAAATTTGGGGGCTCCGGGGAAGGCAGTCTATCAAAGGAATTCACCATATGCATGGTGCTTCTCATCTACTTCTACATCATCTCCTTTTCTTGGTCATGGAGCCCTCTTGGATGGTTGGTTCCTAACGAGATCTTCCCTTTGGATGTCGACTCATGTGGTCAGAGCATCAAACCCACATTTGTGAGCACTTATGTAAGTCGTGGGATATCTTTTATGCATCTTAGTGTTGACAGACCCCTAAGATTTCACTAATCTAGGGGAAGGGGGGCGTAATTTGAATGATTTGTCTCTAGAACATAGTCAAAATATACTATTTTCAAGAAAAATCTTGAAATGAATACTTGTTGGTAAATCATTGATTTAAAAAAAATGGGAATGAATTTCTCGTGTTAATGAGAGAATTTCTCATGCTAATGAGAGTTCTTACTTTACCTTATCTCTGAGTCTATGTTGGCCCTGCATTTCTAGGTAGTTCCACAACATTGGTAGGCTTGGTGAAAGCTAACAAGATCTTGATTAGTGAATGCTGACTTCAAAAAAAAAATATTAAAAAAAAAAAAAAAAAAAAAAAAAAAATAATAATAATTAATAAATAATAATAATAATAAATAAATAAAATGTATACAACATGGATTTTGATTGCTATAAGACATAAATTAACAAAGTAATAAAAAATAGTAAAAGCATGGGTTTTCAATCTTGACATATAACCCCAAGATTTAGCTGCATATGATCAATTTTTTTCTTATTGTTTGTTTTGATTCCAAAATCAACAACTTGAACACCTTTACGTGACTCATAATTTATTTCCTACCAATGGAACTTGTGATCATGAGTAATGGCAAGGCAATATTGGTAGAATTGTCATGTCATAAGCAGGAAATCAACTGTGAAACTTCTCAGAAGATTATAGTTAATAGAGATAGTTTTTGTCCCCCACTAATTACAAATGTTATAGCATGAGAGACAAGAATTATTTCTTGGAAATTCAACATGGAAACAAAATTTAGATAAAATTGGTACTGTTCACACCACCATAAATGGTAAACCCAATCCAATTGTGGTTCCCAGTTCTCGCATGCTTGACTAGAAAATGCTTTGTGCTCTTAATGGTTGGAGGTGAAATATTGGTTGGATGCAATATGTGTTAGAATGAAGCTCGATTATTTATCCGATTCATGCTCAAGTCTCAACCACATCATATATTTGAAACCCTACATTGCAGACACATGATTAACATTAGACACAACAAGTCAAAGCTCCACGGATTAGAATAAAAATTATAGAAATGAAAATATGATATTGAATATTCCCTTTATCCTATTCATGACACATTATTCTTCATATTCATAAACCTGGGATTATTATTGATCTAAAAAGTAAGAGGGTTATTGTGATTGAGCACACAAAATATTTTATGATGAGGTGATTGATATGCACTGATCAACAGATTTGGAGAAGAGAAATCTTAGAGCTAGAGGGTAGGCTTCAGAAAGGACCACCATGCCATTGACCACATTTTCACTTTACAAGCTATCATTGGAGAAGCTAGAAAAAAAAGTTTAATATTTATTGTTGTTTTGTGTACTTCAGGAAGGCCTTTGACTCCATAACCAAGCATTCACTTTTTAATAGATTGAGATATTGGTATCTCACAAGCCCTCATTACTACCATCATGAGGCTTTATGGATCAATTATCAGCTGGTTTTACAAACCCGGTGGCTTCTCTTACCTTATTCTAAGTGTTGATCGGCTTAAACAAGTTTGCACTCTTTTTCCCATCTTAATTAGGATTGACATTGAATCATGAGCTTGACTAGTTTCTGAGGGAGATGACACATGCCAATGAAGGGTGAATTTTACACCATGGTCTAAACAGTTATTGTCGTTGACTGATTTGGTCTTAATTTCTTCCTTTCTTAAGAGTCTTTAGTCACAACTTGATTTGTTGGCTTGTTTTTTTGACATTTGTAAGTTGGGGTTGTTAATATTAGTAAGGCTAAGAACATGTTTTTGGGTGTAACCAAAGATACTATGTCTTGGATGAATTTCTCCAACAGAGGAGAACCAGTTAACATCACCCCTACCTATTCTTATTCATTTATTTATATGTCTAGTTTTCAAGGCCACCTTTCAATTTGGGACCAACTTCTCAAATGCCGCTATGCAAGGGATACACTTCTTTAGTTGTTTTGGAAAAGTAGCGCTTCCATTTTCATTTTCAAGATATCCGTCAATGATGGAACTCTTTCACTATATTGTTAGACCAATTTTTTTGGATGGATCAAAGATCTAATTAGACCGAACTTGGGTGAGGCCAGTTGAACACTTATTGAGATAATTCCAACCATCATGCTCCAACAGATGATCAAATGTAAGCACACAGTTCCACATGCCATTAAAGTTGATTTGTACCTCACCCACTTCAACTAGAGACTTTGCTCAAGCTTACCTCTTACCTATACAACCTTTTCACTCCTTGATATTTGGCCTTTGGAGAGGAGAGGTACCCCTATATGGCTCTTTTCTCTTCCAAGGAGATTGCTTCACATCCTCCTCAAAGTACATTGATGAAAGAATGTTAGTATTTTAAATTTTTTGAGGTATCTACATTGTTGTAGTATATAGTTATTTCATTGATTGTCTTCCTCCCTACATGTCCTCTTTTAATTCCCCCCTTGTCTGCCTCCTTTGAAGGAAGAACTCAATCGTGTAGTAGATAGTATCTATAGGCAGTTCATTCAGGCAACATGGACCTCCCTACACTTCTGCCCCCCACCACCCACTCAATAACCCTCTCACCCACTTATTCGTAAGTTGGGATTTAAGGTTGAGACCTTAATAAGAATCTTAGAGGTCATTCTTAATCATCCAACATACATTACAATAAGATTGGTCTCATGACTTTAGAGATTAATTGAAAAATGAACAGGGAAAATTTACAGAAGTCCTAAAAGCAACCTCTAACAAGTTGAGACAATAACCTGATTGTTTAGTATGCACAAAAAACAAGATGGGAGGACATTACAAAGTAAATCTAGGATATAAATCAGAATGATTGTCATGCTCATGATGTTGGAAGTGGAACCTTAGGCTCCTCACAAAACAAGAATTTTCCTCTAGATGATCCTAAACTAATATGGGATTACTTACAATAGGGACCTTGAAAAGGACCTAGTATTTACTATTTATGTAAGGAAAGATCCAAAAGTGTCATGCATCTCTTCTTGAATTGTCCCTTTACCAAGGAATTGTAGCATCTGGACAACCTCAAAATGTCACAATGGTGGAAATGGAAGCAAGCTGGGAAGGAGAATCAATTGAAGAAACCCTAGAAACCTGGTTCAAAAACAATGAGGCTAGAAAGAGCCACCATTCTTTGCCATCTTTCTTCCTTTGGGAAATATGGCTTACAAACAATGAGGCCTTGTTCCAAGACAAATTTGTCTCTACTAAGAACCTTCCCTAAATTAAAGAGAGACTACCTTTGATACCAAAAAGTCTCAAAGAAAGAAAAACTAAAAAAACATAGTAGCCCCTGACATCTCTCCTAAACTTTAATACTCCTCATGGATTCTTCAATGAGGCAACAAGAAAATACTGAAAACAGAGTGGAGGTGGGGAAATTATGATTATTCTAGAGAATTTGAACACAAATCCAATCTCCTTTGAATGTGGATTAGGTGTTTCCGCATATATTTTTGTAGAAGTAAAGGCTACTACCATCATAATGAACTTTGAATGTGGATTAGGTGCTACCACAATTATTTTTACAGAAGTAAAGGTTGCCACCATCCTAATGAAATTATCAAGAGGAGGAGTTTGCAGAAGTCTATATATATATGGGGACTTCAAAATGGTTATTTACTAGATGCAGATCTCCAAAAAATGGAAAGTGTTCAATTATAGGGGTGCCTTTAGTTTGCAGAAGAACTAAAGAATAACTTCACATTTGTATCCTTTCACCACATCTATGGAGTATAACCAAGAATATGATATTGTCTCAAATAAATCACACAAAAGAGAACATGGTTCCTTGTTGATCAAAGGGTCAACTATGGGTGGGGAAGAAATCCATCCACCAAGGCAAATCGAATAATAGTTCAAGATTACTCTGGTTGAACTTGAAGTTGCTTTCAGTCCATATATGATGATTGCAGGTTCTCAGAATCTTTCTTTGAGGCAAAAGTAGTATCTTACAGGCTACTATTTTATACAGTCTATCAAGACTCTTTCAATGTATATGAAGAAAATACCAGTGTCGTCTTTGCAAAACTTGTTCCTTGAAAAACCAGTTCCAGCTTGAAAATCTGTCTCATTTTTGGACAGTGTTGTGTTGACATTGCTTTTGGATGTACTCCTTTGATTTAATAGAGTTTTATTCTTTATTTATTTGGAAATTAAAATAGAATTAGTCTCATGGCCCGATATTTCCATTGGGCTAATGAAAGTGTGATACCACTAGCTCAAGATTAAGACCAGACAACATATCCCTCGTGATAAGAATTTCATATATGTACAATCTAGGAAGTTGAGACTAAGGAATATTTTACTTTTTAGTGCCTCATTTACAATGAGATTTAAGTGAGATATTATTGCCTCTTCAAGGATTTTGGAAGGAGCCTCTCTATCTTTTTGGGTTATCCTAACTAGATGTTTTAATGGAAAATTTGATTCTTTTAATGGCATAGCTATATAAATTGTGTCAAGTTTTACACTTTTGTCGAATATGAGAATTCTTGTCCTTTAGATAGACTATCTAATCTATTATTTTAAGAGATATGTTAATAATTTTCCATTTTGTTATTGTGCTTAATCAAATTTCTGAGTACCTATTTAATCAAAAGTTTTCCATATTAAATTGAGTTAATTGTGATTATATTGTATGAACTATTTCTGGATTTTGATGACTTATCTTTCACTTTTATAATCTTCATACAGATCATTTTGTGCATTTACAATATCAGTTGTTAGAACTTCTTCAGTATCCTGATTTTCATCATAAAATTGGCATGATTAAATCCCCATTCGTTTAATCACTTTGCTATTGATTTGGATCAAATCTATATATGATTCTAATCATGATAGAATAAATTAGTTTTATTTCACTGCTTGCATCCTACTGTAAATTTACATTTTAATTAATTTAGTGCATTGCATAAAGTCTCCTTACATAGGAGCAATTGTATTTGTGGCTTGGAAGAGCCCTTGTTTCATCTTAAGGGCTTCTTTCTTGCGAGGGCCCTGCAAGAGGGTGGATTTAATATATCTTTTATTGTTGATAAGTAATTAGAGATATTATAAGACAATAGGAAGGGTAAGGGGGTAACTGGACCTAATAGAACTAGTCAAAACCAACAACACAAATGGAAAATGGTATAATTTGGGGCTCTGACCAGGTGGTCTCCTTAAATGTCGATGAGGTCAGTTTTGGCCATCAATAGGAATGTACCATTGAGCACTCCAAGAGGAGGAACCAACACACATGTGCATCATTCTAGTAGACCATATAGTTTTTCCACTAAGAGGCACAACCATCACTCTCTTCATCACCAACAACATCATTCAGGAAGAAAGGAAAATTATCACATGCCTAAGGAATGAAGAAGGCAAATACACCCACATTTGATGGGGAAATGGAGAAATTAGAGGATGCAGAAGCATGGTTGTTGGGCATGAGGAAGTTTCCAGAATCCTTGATTATTATGAAAATATGAAAGAAAGAATTTCCACCTTCGGCTTGAAGGGAAAAGCATATATATGCTGGGAATATTTGAAGAATGGTAGAGGAATTGTTGAGAAGGAATTGAATTAGGAAGAATTTGAAAATCTCTTCAGAGAGCAATATTTGTTTGAGCCCTACTATGATGGTAAGGCAAAAAAGTTCTATGAACTCAAGATGGGGCAATTAGTAGATGATGAGTGCGTCACCAAGTTCTTAGAATTATTGAGTATGTGCCATATATTAGGGATTAGAAAGCCAAGATTCAAAGGTTTACCAGCGGGCCACCTATGGCATTCAGAGATAAAATTGAGTTGCTGGAGCCTATGGCACATATTGAAATTTTTTTTTTATAGTCATGACATAGAATAATATAACTTCAATAGTTTATGATGGTCATGGGATTTTATATCAATGACATGTCAGTCAATAGTAAAGGATTTATTTAATGAAAAAGTGTACCCTGTTGAAGTTCTTATAGTAGACATGACATGTTTTACAATTTGTACCTTATTTTTATGTAATAGTTGTCTCATTGGTTCTTCAGTATATTCATATTTCCTTCCTTAATTGTACTTTAGCCATGTAGCGTTCATTGTATTTGATACCTTTAAGTCATTCCTAGTAGATATAATTCATGATATATGATCAAAAAAAATATTTGTTTCAAATTTATATTATCAAATGAAATTTGTTAAAATTTTTCATAACATTCTTATTGTAATAATTTTTCATAATTTCTTATCATTTATCATTACATTAAAAAGGTAAAAAAAATTGGTTCTTCCAAGGTCAAAATTTATTTGATAAATATCAAAATTTTGTTTTTTATATAAGATAATTGATACTATAGTTAGTGCTTCAGATGATGAAGTAATAGCTTAAGCGATGGATCTAAGGATAAGAATTAGGTTTTCCTGCGATGCATTCTTTGTTACCACAATGATATTGTCTCTTTCAACTTCATATGGCAATTTATGATTTCTGGGTCTCAATTCTAGATGGGAGATGGTGGAAGGCTTCCTCCATGCGCTAGATATCTCACACAAAGTACAAGATCCATCTTCCTTTTACAAATTTCCTTTTGTAGCAGTTATATTCATCATAACTACGGAGAGAAGGATCTTATGTGGTGTGCATCTGTCTGGTGTGATAGTTCCTACTCTCACACCTATGGATCTTCGATTTTCATTGCGTCTTATTGGATTTTTTGACTTTTATTGCGAGACGAAAAATGGATTTCTATGTCAAATCCAGGTTGCTGTGTCACTTCCAAAGTGGATCCTGCTGGAGGATGTTTGGGCCTCCTTTTTTCCCTTGGAATCAAAGGGAAGAAAAGGATCCATGATATAATGATCATGTTATCGTTTGGAGAATGGAAGTAGAGTGGAATCAAGGGAAACGAAATTCCAACAACTGCTTGGGTGGATCAACGGATCCTTTTCACGTTACAGTTCCTGGATTTGAGGTTGTAGGAAGCGAAATCGACTGCCAAAATCTAGATCTGGAAGTGCAAGAAATTTTCCTAATTTTGGTCAAATCCCTCGTTGGGAAATGCGCCATCATAATGGTGTGGGCTAGGGATCTTGTGAGATACCTAAAGCAAAAAATCCAAGAAAATCCAGGGATTCCAACAAATCTTCAAAGTCTAATCTACATAGAGAAATAAATGTAGCATGACTCCAAGCTACAATATTATGGCATTAAAAGTGACTCTTCCATCATAATAAACTTAAGGTTATGTGGAGGATGTCCTTGATCTAGTATCCTTAAAGGTCTAGCCTCTTTTAATGATGTGGTAAAAGGGAGGGCTGAAATGCACAAAACTATTGATTACCTCCCCAATTTTCCTAGTCCCTATATTGTGGAATAGATAAATTAAGTGTCAGCATTGACAGTAAACATGCTAGAGGTAAATGAGCTCCACTCCAAATTTCAATCCAAAGCATTCATATGCATATTTAATGACTTCTTTCCCAAGAAGGAGGATTACACCATTGGATCTTTTCCACTTGGACTGAACATTGTGATATCCACCTATGTTCGAGGGAATTTTTTTTATTGTCAAATTTGATACAACAAAAGATTTGGATTACGTTTTAAACAAGGCACCATGGTTTTGGGGTAGTGTTGACCTTTTTATGATCCCATGGTTTTCGGGATTTGATGAAAATACCATGGTGGTATCCAAAATGTTGATATGGTCTAGGTTACATAATCTCCCCTAGAATTTTTTACATCACAAAGTGTTAGAAGGAATCGAAAATTCTTTGGGAAAGTTACCAAAGGTTGATGCAAATAGAGTCATAAAAAAGGAATTTTCACTTTTGCCAGGATCTATGTAGAGGTGGACCTAAGTAAAGGTTTACCTGATTGCATTATTTTGACTCATAATAATTTGAAATGGTATCAGTCTCTATATTTTGAAAATACAAAAATTAGATGTCGTATTTATCTTCAAACCGAACATCTTCAAAACTTGTGTCCTTAGGCAAAGAAAGACCCTAAAAGAAAAAAGATACAAGCCCAAAAGCCAAGGGGATGGAAATTAGTAGATTCGCAGGATGCTAAAGTAGAGGAAGAAGAAGCCCTAGAGAATACTATAAATATTGTTTAAAAAAATTCCCAAGAAATTATAGAGAAGACAGGGGTGGAGCTCGTAGTTCTGATGGTTCCATTTTCGTCCAAAGTAACAACGACTTTAGCTCATCAACGTCAGATTGAGAGGTCGTTCTTTGAAAAAGAAGCAAGCAGTACCAAAACAATTCATGCATCAGAGAACTCAGACTCTTATAAAGAAACTTCAATAAATGTAGAAGCAAATCAAATGACTATTGTATCTTCCACTCCCAATTCTGGTGGTTTGCGAAAAGTGGAGAAAAAGAAGGGTGGAAAAGAATAGTTTATTGTTATTTATTTTTGAGTTTCCTTTTTTTGGGTACTAGGTAATGTTGGTTTGCTTGAATGCTTTTTAGCATTTGCTTAATGTAATTTTGTTCTTTTGAATAACATTTCAATTTTTTATTGGGTAAAAATTGTTGAAAAGTGTAGCAAGAAAGGCTCAATTTGACTTAGCCTTGGTCAAATTGAGTAAATTCGAAGTTTCCACATTAGCAGATAAATTGGAGGAAGTTAATTGAGTTGGCATGGCTCTTGTCACCCAATTATCTTAGTAAATTCAAGTTAGTGGGCTTGGAGTTCAATTTGCATGTGTTGATTTCTAATTTGTAGCAATCCAGTCCATTTATTTCTAGTTGTGCTTAGTTAAACTAGTTCTAATAATTAATAGAACTAGTTGGAGGTCAGTTGTGTTTGGGATAGTATTCTAACTTAGATATCATCTAGTTAACTAATCAATCAACCGAAAATAGGTCATGCATGTAAGGAATTTTATTTGATCAATTGTGGTGGAGATTCCAAGGCAATGCAACATTGGTTGTTGACTAGTTTTGAGTGTACAAGTGTTGCATGTAATCAGTGACCAATCCTTGGGAATTGCGAAATAATTTTGGAGGAAATTTCTAAAGAATGGGGGCTAATTTCCTCAGGATTTGCACAAGGAAATAAGAGCTCAGGTGGAGGTACAAATTGACTAATTCTAGGTTATATATTTTCATTGAGCAGAGAGAACAATTATTCACTTGCAGGTTGAGCTTAGAGCAAGCAAGCAATTGTAATACATTTTCTATTCATATGATTAATGCAAGCAGGCTTAAGGGGTTTTTACCAATTGGTTTTCCCTAGATATATTTTTGTACTTGTGTATGTGATAAATATATTACTGCGATTGTTGTTCTAAATTGTGAATTTATTTCCTCAGATAAGTAGAGTAGAATTGTCTCTCTTGATTTAGATTAAATTTCTTGAGCAGTTGCAATTATATCACCATATTTCTACATGGTATCAGAGTAGGATTCACATTAGAAAAAGTATTTCGAATTTGTTCCTCAAGGGGTTCGAATTTGTAGCTTCAATGTAGTAGGATTTCTTCAGAGTTGGGAGAATGGCCTTCAATGGAGCGAGATTAGAGTATGCCTTGGAAGGAAGCTCAAATTTCATTGCTTGGAAGGATCGAATGGAGGCAGTGCTTGATGAAAATGTATTGCTAGATTATGTCAAGATAGACATTCGAAAAATAGGATCAAATGATGTCCAAAACCTAGCCCAATGGAAGAAATATGTAGCCAAGGTGAGGAGAATGATCTTGGAGGGAGTGAGAGACCAAATTGTCTCAAATATCCATGGAAAAGAAACTCCTTTCACAATGTGGAAGGAATTGACTGATCCATTCGAGAATAGTAGTGACCATAGAAAACTGGCCCACAAAGACAAACTTCAAAACATTAAAATCCAGAAGAATGATACTATTCTACAGTATCTCACTAGATTTAACAAGTTCGGGATGAGCTTGGGTGGGTTGGTGTGAATGTTGTAAAATATGACCTAGTGAGCATAACTCTTTTAGGCCTTCGAAAATCATGGCATAGCTACTAGTAATCCTTGAACAAGAGCAAGAAATTACTGAATTGGGAATGTTGATGGTCTGATTTGGTACAAGAAGAAATCAGGCAAATACCAGAGATAGAAGTGCATCCAAGAGAGAGTATGTAGAAAATTTTGCATTGTTAAGTAAGGGAAAGATGGGAAAAGGGAAGAAATCTCAAACCAAATAACATTCCAGCCAAGGGAGTAAGAAGAAATACTTTTCTAAAATAAAATGCTTCAATTGTCATGAATTCAAGTACTATGCTACAAAGTTTCCACACAAAATGTCTAGCAAGAAGAACCTAGGAGGAGAAACAGGTGAAGCATTGGATTCATAGTTTGAGTTAGACTTCACCCTGATTGCATGCATGGGAACTTTGATGGGTAGTGTGTGGTAATTGGACTCAGGTTCCTTATTCCACATGCCAGGGTGTAGAGAGTTTTTCAGTGACATGGAAGAGAAATATCTCTAGATTCATATTGAGTTTGGGGATGACGGAAGGTACAATGCTACCGAGATTGGTATAGTAACCTTTAAGAGGGATTTGGGATCCCCTATTCACCTCAACGATGTCATGTTTGTACTAGGCCTTAAGAATAACTTCATATATGTAGCAATTTTGGAATACCATGGATATGATGTAATCTTCAGTAAAGGGAAAGATTTTATGATAAAAATAGCCACTGGACAGGTGAAGAAGAATAGGGTTCTTGTGAAGAACCTGTATAAGGTTGATGTGGAAGATTGTGTTTCATTAAGTAGTAAGGCAAAGAGAGTGAACAGTCGCAATGTCTATGAACTATGGCACAAGAGATTGGGCCATTTGCATCATGGTGCCTTAAAAATTATGCAACAAATAACCATTGGCCTCCCTAAAGGATCACTTGAGAAACAATATGTCTGCAAGGGTTGTACCTTTGGGAAGTATGTAAAATCCACATTCCATGATCGAGACAACAAAGAAAATGCAGTCTTGGAGAGAGTCCACTCTTATGTTTGTGGATCCTTCTCAGCAACGTCCACTGCCATACATAAGTACTATGTTATTTTTATTGATTATTTCTCAAGAAAGTGTTGTATATTCTTCATCTAGAGGAAGGATGATACATTCTCAAAATTTGTAGAATTCAAGGCACTTGAGAAAGAGACCGACAAGAAGGTGAAGGCTCTCAGGAGTGAGAATGGAGGTGAGTATGTTTTGAATGACTTCAAGGACTTTTGCGCCAAAGAAGGAATTTGAAGAGAAATGGCAACTCCACACAACCCATTGCAGAATGGGGTAGTTAAGAGAAAGAACTGGAACATTTTTGGGGTTGTGAGAGCTATGATATATGACCAAGTTCTGCCACTACATTTGTGGGTAGAGGAATGTAACACAATAGTCTACTTGTAGAATCGAAGTCCTCATCGGATTCTTGGTATGATTACATCGGAGGAGGCTTTCTCAAGGAGAAAGTCGAACGTGTCTCATTTCAGATTTTCTGGAGCCTCTGTTTATTGCCATGTCTCTAAATATTCGAGGAAGAAACTTGATATGACAACAAAGTTGGGAGCTTTTGTGGGTTACATCGAAACCCCAAAAAATTACCCGGTGTACTTTCCTTCCTTCAAATTGATAGTTTTGTAAATGGATGTAAAGTTTGATGAGGTGAAGCAATGAGATGTTCTCTTGAGAAAGAGCTACAAATCCCACCAGAAGAGGAGTTTTTGGCTCCAAAGGAGGATCCTTAGGGATTTTTGGAGCAACCACAAATGGAGGAGAAGAGAGGAGGCAGAGTGGAGACATCCACTCAAATAGAAACATCCAGGTAAGGTAGAAAGAGAACCAAGGAAGATGATAGATTGGTGCAGGATGTGAGGGAGAATGTGGGAGCTCCTTTAAATTTGCACAAAAAAAGGAGGTCACCTAAGAGGTAAACTAGCTACATGGCTCTAATGACTAGTATTGTAGAGACTGAGCCATCTTCTTTTGAGGAAGTAGTTGAGCGAATAGTTTGGGTTGATGCAATGGTGGAAGAATACAAATCTAGCATGAAGAACAATTTTTGGGAAGTGGTCCCAAGACTGAAAGATAAATCACTTTTGGTTTCGAGATGGATCTTCGAAGTTAAGCATGCAACAAACATAAGCATATAGAAGTATAAGGCCAGATTTGTGGCAAATAGATTCTCTCAAGTTGAGGGAACTGACTATGAGGAAACCTTTGCTTCCATAGCAACGTATTCATCCCTTAGATCAATTCTTGCACTGACTGCGTAGATGGGGTGGAAGATTGACCAAATGGATGTAAAAACATCATTTCTCAATGGTGTTATTGAGGATGAATTGTACATTGAGCAACCAGAAGGATTTGAAACATTTGTGTTGAGAAATGGCAACAAGAAATTCCTGTTTAATTTTTCCTTGAATTAAACTGTGAATCAAAATAGAATTCTATTCTCATAGCAACTTGTAAATAGTCAATTAGGTTTAATTAATTAAGCAAATACTTTTGGTAGAAATCACTTAAGAGAAATTTTTGGTTGACGCATTTCGAACCAACAAGTGTGGTTCATCATGTAAGTGTTCTCCCCCAAAGTTTAGGGGTCTAGTATGAGTTTAGATTGAGTTGTAATTAGATAATTGAGTTATAGTCAGTTAAACTAGTTCTAACTATTCGTTGAACTAGTAGAGGATTAGTAGTCAATTAGTGCACTGGTGCATCCACAGGTACTACTTAAGTTAATTGAATATTCTCTCATTGGAAATTCATGCATGTCAGTTCTGACAAAGACCTAATTGAGACTAGAGTACGGGGACAATGTACTATCAGTTGTATGATTTACTGAGTTGTAAATATCATGCATGCAATCAAGAAGAGGACCTAATTAGGATTGCACAGTTTTGGAAGCATGAATTCCCTTTAAATACAAGCTATTCATCCTAGGAATTGCGCAAGGAAATAGGGGATTGGAAGGCAGTGGAAATTGGCTACCTATTGGCTAAGAGCGAGCTTGTGAGGTAGAGAGTTCAACATACTTGTGCGGAATTGTTCTAGTAAGAACAAGATTTGTATCTTCAATCATATTTATGATTAATGTTATATAGATAGGCGGAATTTTGAGCAGTGCCTTTCCCCAGGAAAAGTTATTGTGTTATGTGCCATTGATTTCTCTTCTTCTTGTTCATATTGTTTTCATCAATCTATTAGCTTCTGTTGGTTGAAAGTAGAAGTAGATTTTTGTCTCTTGTTTTAGTATACTACATGAGCTTGTGAATCTACAGGAAAATATACATGATATCGGAGTTGAAGACATTATATTAGAGGATATTTTGAAGTTTTAAGTTTTGGGCTATAAGTGAAATTCAAATTTGCAATACATACTTCAGGATAGGCTAATGGCGCTACAGTTTGTTGCTCAAGTATGCCTTGGAAGGAAGCTCAAATTATATATCTTGGAGGGACATAATGGAGGTTGTGCTGGAGGACAGTGGCTTGAAGGAATTCGTTGATCAAGACATTCCTAAGCCAATAACATTAGATGCACAAAATCTGGGCAAATGGAAGAAGCATGTAGCGAAGGTGAGGTGGATAATCATTGAGGGAGTTCAAGATTACATTGTCTCAAGTTTCCATGGAAAGGAAACTCCGTATGCTATGTGGAAAGCATTGACGAACTTGTATTAGAAAAATAGTGACCAAGGGTTTTTGGCACTGAAGGACAAACTTCAGAAAATAAAAATGGAGAAAGGAAATACTATTCCAAAATGTTTGACCAAGTTCATTCAATGTCATGATGAACTTGAAAGTGTTGGAATCATGGTTCCCAAGGATTATATGGTGAGTCTTGCTCTTTTGGGACTCCCAAAGAGTTGGCATAGTTATCAAGACTCTGTTAATAGTTGGGAGAAGCTTCCATAACAATTGTGGTCAGATTTAATACAAGAGGAGATCAAGAGGAACACCAGGGATGGCTCTTCGTCAAAGACTGATGATGAAGAGAATTGTGCCTTAGCGATTAAGGAAAAGAAGGGGAAAGGGAAAGCTTCCCATTCCAAATCAGATTCTTGCCATGGAGGTAAGAAGAAAGGCATGACGAAAGTTAAGTGCTTTCATTTTCACGAGCTGTTAGGTCCCTATACTACTAGTGTAACCCCTTATTGTTATTAGTACAACCCCCTTATTATATTATTGTGCCCATGTAGTCCCCATATTGTTATTATTGTGCCCCATAGAATCCCACTATTG
>APFE031734719.1:0-60999 GCA_000404065.3 Pinus taeda | reverse complement strand
CCCCCCCCCCCCCCTCTCAGTATTATTTCCAACAATTACTTGGGACATGTTGTCTCCAATGAGCGAATTTCAATAGATCCAGAAAAGATAAGGGCCATCATGGAGTGGGTATAAGCTCCTAGGAACGTGGATGAGGTGAGATCTTTCATAGGGTTGGCAGGCTATTATAGGAGGTCCATTAGGAAATTCTCACATATTTCTTATCCTATTACATGATTGCAGAAGAAAGGTAAGAAGTTTGACTAGACCGAGGAGTGTGAGGTTAGTTTTGAGCAACATAAGCAGTTGTTGACACATGCACCTATGTTAAGGATTACTAATCTAGAAAAAGAGTTTGTAGTATGCACAGATGATTGCAAAACAGGACTTGGTTTCCTTATGCAGGATGGATAGGTGGTATACTATGACTCATGAAAATAAAACGAGCATGAGCAATGCTACCTGACGCATGATCTTGAGCTAGCATCGATCATACATGCATTGAATATGTGGAGGCACTATCTGCTTGGAAATATGTTTGTGTTGATGAATGATCACATTGGGTTGATGTATTTTTTTGACCAATAAAATTTGAATGTCCAGTAGGCTAGATGGTTGGCCATGGTTAGTGAGTATGACTTCAAGATCAGGTACATCAAAAGAAAGGAGAATAAGGTGGAATATTCTCTTATCAGACAGGTACAGGTAAATCATTTAACATCTATGAGCTACTATGGGACAGAATTACAGGATAGGATCTTGTAGGCTAGATAGCAGGATATCAGGTATATGGAGATTATGCACAGGTTGCAACATAGAACATGTATAGGTACATGTGGTTTTACATGTACAGGTATAGGTAGTAGTATAGGTACAGGTGTAGGTACATAGGATGTATACTATTGCCTTACAACAGAAGGATTGGTTAGACTCCAAGATAGGATATATGTGCTAGATAGTAGTGAATTGAAGAAGGTGGCCTTGAGAGAGTTTCATACAAAACCATATTCAGGCCACCCATGCTAGAAGAAGACATTGGCTGCAGTGAATATATTTTATTATTGGATGAATCTCAAGAAGGATGCAACAAAGTTTGTGGCTAGGTGTTTTGATTTTCAGCATGTGAAGGCAAAGTGTAAGCATCCAGGTGGACTGTTATAGTCAATTGTGATTCTAGAGTGGAAATGGAAGGTTATTTCGATGGACTTTATCCCAGGTTTGTTGAGGACAGGGAGACAACATGATTCCATCATGGTTCTTGTGGGCAGGTTGACAAAGGTTGCACACTTCATTCTAGTGAAGTCTACATTCTTAGCTAGTGTTGTAGCATAGGTATTCATTCGAGATTGCATGGTGTTCCAAAGAAGACTTTGTCGGATAGGGATGAAAATTTCACTTTCAATTTTTGGAAAGAGTTATTTGCAAGTTTGGGCACAAAGTTGGCCTTCAGTATAGCTTATCATTCACAGACGGACGGAAATATGGAGAGGGTCAACCGGATATTGGAGGACATGTTGAGGATGTGCGTTATGCATCAGCTTTGAAAGTGGGAAGAGTATATTCCACTGGTAGAGTTCACTTATAACAATGGGTATCATGAATCTTTGAAGATAAGTTTGTTTTGAGGCATTGTATGGGTGAAGTTGAAATACTCCCATTAGTTGGAGTGATCTAATGAATAGGGTGTTGATTAGACCAGACATGATGGAAAAAATGGAATACAAAATGTAGATAATAAAGAAGAATATAAAGGTACCACAAGATAGGAAGAAGAGATATGCATATTGGAACATGTTGTTCAATGAGTTCCACGTTGGGGAATAGGTGTACTTGTGCATCAAACCAAAGAAGAGCTCCTTGCGGATTGGATCATGTGCCAAGATGACACCACAGTTTTGTGGACCCTTTAGTATCACGGAGAGGATTGGGCTAGTAGCCTATCAGCTTAAAATTCCTCTGACAGTGAAATTCCATGATGTTTTCCATGTGTCATTCCTTAAGATGTATCTTAAATATGTTGATCATGTGATTGACTAGTATGTATTGCAGGTGGAACCAGCTGAAGAGTTAGTGTATATTGCAGAAAAAGGTGTTCATGCTCTAGAACCAATAAATCGAGAAGGTTAAAGTGCAATGGAAGCACTTTGGGCCTAATAAAGCTATATGGGAGATGGTGGATCAGATGCGGGCTATGTATCCTTCATTGTTTTCTGGCTGATGCAAATAATTTTTGGAATGGTGTTTTGGTATATGCCTTTGGTATATTGTTTGGTACATGTTTGGTGATGTTTTGGTATATGTACATATGTATATGGATGAAAATACCACCATGAACTATGTTATAAATCTCCAATAAGTGGTATGGGTGTCATGTTATTATGACATTGTTCTTGTTATGTTGTCATGTTGGCTTACTTTTCAGCAGGGTGATCATTGTAAATATTGCATCGACCTATGTTATAAAGATCTATGGGTAATATCTTTTCTTTTCAGTGGTTTTTTTGAGGTATAGATGTGGCTGAACACTGGGATGGTGTCCCCCAAGGGGGAGGTTCTGCAACAGCCCTCGTGAAAATTCCATGTAATAAAGTTAAAAATAATAACCATGGTTGACAGAACACTTATTCCATGCTGAATGTTGGGCAAGACATCCTAGAGGGTGTTCATTTGGTTTATTATAGCTAAGTAAATTGATAAATGAAATGGATAAGGCTTTGGAAAGAAAAAATGGAATTTTGGCACATTTATTTATGAAAAAATGGAAATTAGGAGAAAAGTATGGTGAAAGGTCACAGGTTGCATGTGAAGAGGAAATTGAAGGAAAATAATGGAAAATGAGGAAAATGGAGGCCTAATTGATAAATCGCCTTTAGAGGATCAATTTGTAACCTTTTGTTAGTTCATTTTTGGAGCTCTCACATTATTCTCTCTCTCTCTCACTCTTGGACACTTGAGTTTTCTTGGAGCACTTTGGCATTACATCAAGAAAGGCAAAGAAGGCAAGAGGAAGCGGAGATCAAGTAAGGGAGAGCAAGATTAAGTAGCTACAATAGCATTCTTTACAATGATCGATTTGCATGTGTATTCTCCTTGCTAGATTTGGCATGCATGGTATTGCATGTGGTTCTTTTGCTGTTATGGCATGGATTTTTCAAGATGTGACAATGTTTTCATCCTAGACTAGTCATTTCCATATAGCCTTGGTGTGATGGGTTTCTCATTCTTTGGTTGAGTTAGATTTCTTCATGGATTAGAAGCTATTTGAGGTGGGTCTCTGATGATAGAGCACATGTCCTAGTGGTCCCTAAACTAGACTATGGATTACAATAAATCCACTGCCTAGTGACCCCTCAGACTATGGGTTACGGTAAAGCCATTATTTTTTTGCCTCAGTGGGCCTATGAATCCTTGCCAGTGAATGGAGGGATATATGGTAAATCCTGGAGGTTTTTTCCCTTAATTAGGCTTATGAATCCTTCCTGGTGAATGGTGGTATATATGGTAAATCCTAGAGGGTGGCGTCTCAGTTTATCGCCTAGTGATCCCTGGATTAGACTGTGGATTGCGTTAAAGCTTGAGAGACTAGGATACGGGAAAATTCCTCATGGTGTAGGTGAGAAATGCAGTGGTATCCATGCTTTTTTTGGCCTAGTGATCTAGCGGAGATCAAGGTAAAGCCTATTGTTACATTTTCATTGTGTTGACCTAGTGATCTAGGATGGATTACAATAAAGCTTGGTTTCTATTGATGAGGGTGAGGTGGTTTATCCTCAGGATGCCCTAGTTTGTTCTTTTGGTTTGCATCCCACATTCATGCTTGGAATATGGCATGGGGGCGAATGACTGAAGTGAGATTCGACTCAGCCATTCTATGGTTGGGTGGAACATGGTAGTGCATCATCAATATGAGGTTATTTCCCCTTGAATTTATATTAGTATTGTACTGGTTTATATGTGGATCATATGGCTATGATTTCATTAGTATTTATATTACTACTATGTTGGTTATGTATGTATTTTATGACAGTGGATATATATGGCTCTCATCATGTTTTTACTTGTCAATGAGTGGACAATGTATCTATGACCTAATAGATGATAATGCGGTAAATGATATGAGATCCCTATGCTTAAATCTATTGTTTACACTTGTAGATTACATATTTGTGATATGTTTGATGAAATTCTTGTCATGGCTAGTAGGGGTCTGGTTAAGGGCATGTTCAAGTATTTACTTTTGCACCATTGTTTCCTTGTTATCTTATTGTTTTGAAGGTGTCATTCAATTTTGGGTAGTGACCTAGGCTTTGGGCCTGAAAAAGTCTCAAATCGTAGGGACACTAGCACAGTTCTAAGAAAAATAGTCCCTCAACATTGGTATGCCTTGTCATGAGAGTGTCCATAGTCTCTTAGACATTGGCAGGCCTATAGCATGGGAGCATCTAGAGGTCAAGTGGTCAGAAATATTATTGGGACCTAGGGACTAGCTACCTAAGTGGTTGGGATGGTTCTGAGGAGTCTTATATTTGATGTGGAAGGTCTGTATGTTGTTTTTTTGTTGATTCCACTTCCTTAAGGTTGCACAAGAGGTTGATTCCAATCATAGTAGCCTCTCATCACATGTTTGCTTTGGTTGGCCGATTACTTGGGTAGATGTGGGAGGAGGGTTTTACAAAAGGTGCACTAGGAAATAAATATTTGAACTATGAAGGGTATTGTAGTGCATTTTCTACCTTTGGCAAGGTGTGCTGGGCATATTTCAAAAAAAAAAAATCTCTTATTTCATTCAAATTTCTCTCATTTTTTTTCATGGGATTTACTCTAATGATTTTTATTATCATGTTTCAAGTGTCTATTGGAATGAAATGGCTTTAATTTGGTGAGAAAGAGAACATGAAGCCCAAGACATGGATGCTGCCAATGATCCATCAACCATGCAGGCAATGAGAAATTGTGGGCTTCTCAAGTGCTTTTGGCTTCCTTTGATGAGACAACAGATGGAATTGGAGTATCTTGGCAGGGCATGGGATGTTCAGGCATAGGATTTTAGGCTTGGATCACATATGCTCAACATGTAGGTGGAAGAAATTTATTTCTTCAAAGTTTTATCAAGGAGAGGTGCTCCTATCTCATTATCTATTTCGTGAATGACTAGAGACACTATCAAATACTATATCACTGCACATTATAAGCCTCGACCCCAACCAAAAAAATATGGGAAAATCGAGATAAAGGATGTGGCTTGTTTTCCTTTGAGGACAATCTTGTTTATTATTGCTAGATTGGCCAACAACACTACCTTGTGTTTGGCTAACAGGTCCCAAATGCAATATTCTTAGAGTGCATAGAGCTAATAATACTTAACTAGAGTGAGAGAGTTCTAGAAAACATGAAGGAATAAATCACCATGAAGAAGGATGGATGATTGGAAAATTTCAGGTATGGTTGCACTTTGATCTCATTTTCCTTGGAGTGGATTCCATTACTCTGATTGTAACATATCTTTATTGATCTCAGAGATCTGATAATTCCACAGATGAGGTGATGGGTAGATCTCATGTCCAAACATGCAAGTCCATATTCCATGAGTTTCACTCTAGTATTCTTCCAATGGTTGTGCATGCAGATCTTTATGATCTAAGACTATCCATATGCGAGGATGGATTTGCATGGGGACCCAGAGGTTTTTCTTCCTTACGGTGAGTGATGGGGTGCCATAGGTAAAAGAAAATAATTTTGATCATTTTTTTTTGAATTTCAAGTTTTAATTTTTTATGTATGTGAGACTAATTATCAATTTTTACATGCAAATGTCGGACTCGTTTGACCAATGGGTTCATCCTATATTCAACATGCTAGAGGCCCACAATAGGCACTAGTTAGGGTACAAATTGTTGTAGGGAGTGAGAGGTATTGTAGGATCTCAATGTGGTTGAGTCTCTTTCAGAGGTCGAGCGACACATGGAGGGATTGACCCAAGGCATAGTTGAGACTAGGGTCGATAAGATCCATATGAGATTGCAATGCCATACTATTGGTGTGCTTGACTGTATCAACTAGCTGTTGTGCAATATGGCTTGAGAATTTGCTTGTTATCATGAGCATTATTAGGATTTGTCTACTCGGAAGAAAAATAACCATATTTTGACTCCATGTATATTTTTTGATATGACAGGTCATGTGATGATATGTGTTTTGGGCACAACCTTTTGTAAAACCAAACTTTTATATATATACAACTATATACCTATTGATGTTTCTTATCTGTTGTATTGTGTTTCTCAATGTATGTGATGTGAATTGAATTTTAATTTACATATGTCTCAAATGTCTGTCTAAAACATGATTTGCTAATGCATCTATTAATGTATTTAGACTTCTAGGAATGTGTTGATATTGGATATAATCAAAATGTATTTCCAAAAGGCGAACCCTTAAGAACATATGAAGCATAGTTAGACTTCTAACTGAATATACACTAGTTAATTGTAGTAACATAAGTTGTGAGTCAAGTCTGATAACTATATGGCAAATACCATGAGAAATAGAATAAGATAATAGTTTCATCACTATGCTATACTCAATGATATTATTGGTAGAGAAACTGATACAAATCCCTTGTAAACTCAATAACTCGTCACTCGGAGCATAAATAGCCATGTTGTAGAAGAAAGGTTTTGAATACTAAGACTAGCGCCATCAGCATAACCAACATATGATTGAAGGGATACTGACATGTCCAAACCAAATGTAAACAGGATTAATAGAAACCTAGGAAACTTTGAAGGGAACACACTTCAAACACACTCAACACACCAATATATAGCATGTACACAGTGAACTATGCAAAAAATAACTTAAGCATAGTAGTCCTTGAGGTACAACCCATTTCTAGGTTGTGCCAATGGAACTCCATTGAAATCAGCAAGCTCATAGGCCACTTTAGCAAGAACATGTTTAACAATGTACGAGCCTAGCCATATTGGTTTGAACTTCCCAAATCCTAACTTATCAGACTCTTGGACATATAAAATTAAAAGCTCACCTTCAAAGAAGGCATGAGGTTTGACATTCTTATCATACTGTGCCTTAATGTGTTTTGTATGGGCCTCATTATCCATTGCAACATCACACCAAGTTTAATCTAAGCATATCAGATGTAAGAGACTCTCTTCTTCTATAGAGGTAGCAAGGAGGACTTTGACAACAAGTTTTAGAGATGGAATTTCACACTCAATAGGAAAGGTTACTTCCATACCATACACCAATTGAAATGGTGTGAATCTAGTAGCACTTTGAATAGAGGTTCGATATGCCCACAAGGTTTCATAAAGGATAAGATTCCAATATGATTTGTGGATCCCTATCATGTGTTAAAGAATTATTTTCAAAACTTTGTTGATTGATTCAAATAGCCCATTCGCCTAAGGGTAGTAGGGAGTTGAGGTCTCATGGTGGAGGCCCAAGTTGGTAGTGAGGTCAGATATCATGTGATTACATAAATATTTCCCATGGTCTATAACTATAGTCTGTGGTACACCAAACCTTGCAATGACATGATTGAAGAGAAAGAGAGAGGTTGTTTCCTCGATGTTATTATATGTAGGCATTGCCTCGGCCCACTTGATAAAATAGTCTACTGCCACAATGATGTATCCACGCCGCCTGACCAAGTGACGGTTACATGTCATAAATTTAATGCCCTATTTCAAAAAATTCTCGATGACAATAACATGGTGTAAAAGAGTTTTTGGAGCACAGGTTTTACAATTGTATATTTGGCAGGCATGACACTTTTGGACCGTGATGATGCATTCACGAAACATAGCATGCCAAAAGTATCCATGACACAAAATCTTCTGTGTAGTGGTGTAACCAAGCATATATCCACCACATGCCCCAGAATGACATTCATTTAAATCTTTCTTGACCTCGTCATGGATGAGGCACCTTTGAAAAATCATAACGACCATAATATTAAAAAGTAGGATATAGTGACAAAACCTTTGGATAGCTTGGACAACTGCCAAAGCTAACCTTTCAACGTGAATATTTGATCTCGATATCTTTTAAGTTTTGAGTCAAATAATAAATAGGATGTTCATTCCCTACATCTTCCTCTTGGAATAATACCATAACTAGGGTAGTAACTACAACAATGAGGTACAAGAAATAATCACATTGGTAATATGAGGCATGCAACAATGATGCCCGAATCAGAACATCTTTCAAGGCATCAAACACCTTTTGGCTAGTGTTGTCTCAATGGAAGGAAACCCCTTTATTTAATAAGAAAGTAAATCCTTCGGTAAATTCCATGTAGTTGGGAACAAATATTCGTACAAAGTTAGCCTTCCCTCGGAGTCGCTGAAGTTGAATAAGAGAAGGAGCAGGAAGATCTAAGATCGTATAGACTTTTAATGGTTCAATACAAATTCCTTGCTTTGATACTACGAAGCTGAGAAGTCAACCAAATCTTACAAAAAATACACAGTTGTGTGAATTGAGCCTAATGTTATAATGCCGACAACGTAAAAATGTATCCTTGAGATGCATCAGGTGATCAACACGATGTTTTGAATGAACAGGTAGGTCATCCAAATATGGTTGTATGATGTGCTTAATGTCATGGAAGGCATAATTCATTACCCTCTGAAAAGTTTCCCCAACATTTTTCAATCACAAAGGTATATTTTGATATCCAAATATTCCCCATGGACTAATAAATGTGGTTCTATGTTGGTTTGATGGGAGAATTTTAATCTAATTGTAGTTGGAAAAGCCAACCATAAACAAAAATACATCACTACCAACACAATCATTAACAATATGGTCAATAAATAGGGTAGAATAATTTCCCTTAGGACAAGCACGATTAATGTCCCGATAATAAGCACATACATGAATTGTTCCAGGTTTCTTTAGGACAAGAACAATACTCGACACCTAGTCAGTTAAAGGTACTGGGTAGATGAAACTAGTGTGTAAAATTTTTTCAAATTTCGACTTAATAGTGGCAGCCTTCTTAGGATAGACTTGACGTAGGTGATGCTGAATTGGCTTAGAATAAATATATGTTTTGGTTTCATGTACATTAATGTTTGGGTCAATACTTGGCATCTCTTCATAATTCCAGGCGAAAATGTCTCTGAAATCTTGGAAATGGGATTTATAGGTATCAATGTCATCAAGAGATAAAGATGCACCAATATGTACATTCTTGACAATTCTAGATTGGATCAAAATATCGAGAGGAATAGTCTCTTCAATATTCAACAAATTATCCTTAGAATCGATATCATGGATAGATATGGAATTCACAGACATATCAACAACATTGGGCCAATAAAGATCACTAAGATTATCCTCGAAGGAAACTGTTAAGGAGGAACAATGATGATGGTCATCCCATGGCACATCATCTGGCATCATGGTCTCCATAATTCTCTCATCAGTCGAAAATGTACCAGAGAAGGGATTGGTGGATATGTTGTAATCTAAAGAATGATCAACCCAATTGATCAAAGAGAAGAAATCAGAATGTGCCACATAGGCTGAATAGATGGCTTTATAGTCGATCTCAATTGGACCGAGTGACATGCGATCACCAAAGGTATCAATATTATATTTATCTAGTACTACCCAAGGATCAGATGGAGTAGTATAAGAAGAAATCATGTTGACATAAGAAAATAGATTAGAGTTTTCAAGAAGGGGTTGAGGAAACGGAGGAGGAAGTGAAAACGTTCCCATGAGAGAAGAATCCTTAATAAGTACAACCCCAACATTATGATATGGATATTGGGTTTCTCACACAAGAGGGATGCTTCCAGCAACTCAAGAATTGGTGGAAAATAAAGTGATCCAATAAATGGCTACTATACCCCCCTTATGATGGAAATCTATTGTTCGAAAATATGTTGAAACAACAGCAGCCATAGCATAAACCCGCATACGACCCAGTATAAGGTTATAATATAATGGTTTGTCAATAACTTCGACTTCTACTTACATTCCCTTTCCACCTATTTCATCTTGTAATGAATTCAAAGTTCCATAAGGCTTGAAGACTCTTCCATCACAGGCCTTTAGAGAAGTCAGAGACTGATTTAATTAAGGAGGACCAATGGCCTTCCAAAAAGAAAGTGACATGATACAGGTTGAAGCTCCTTCATCCACAATAGTGCGATGAATGACCTTACTTCAAACAAAAATGTAACAGTCCTAGTTAAAAATCCATGTAAAATATATAATGCCACAACGATGGGGACATGTATTCCAAGCTGAGTGGTGAGGGAAACATCCTAAAGGGTTTTGATTTGGTTGTTTATGTATAAGGAAATTGGTAAAGGCAATGGCTAAGGCATTAAATAGGAAAAAAGGTATTTGGGCACATTTATTTATGAAAATAAAGGAAATTAGGAGAAAAGGATGGTGAAAGGTCATAGGTTTCATGTGAGGAGGGAAATTAAGGAAAATAATGGAAAATGATGAAAATAGAGGCCTCATCCATAAAAATTCTTTTGAGGATCAGTGCGCAAGAATTAATCAGTTTAGTTTTGGAGCTCTCTCATTATTCTCTCTCTCTCATACCCTTGGATACATAGAGTTTTATTGGAGCACTCTTGGAGGGTCTGGCATACTCAGAGTTTTGGAGCAAGAAGGAAAAGGAAGGGCAGGAAAGCACAAGAGGGCATTGGTATCAGCAACTACAATGGTTTTTTCTTGCACGTATCGAGTTACATGTATTTTTTCCTCACTAGTTTTGGCATGCATGGCACATGCATGTGGTTTCTTGGTCATGATATATCACTAGCATGGATGATTTTCCTAGATTGACAGTGGATTTGCCTAGCCTTACCATTTCCTAGATAGCCATGATTATTGTGGGTTTATTTCCTTGTTCTGTTTTTGGTTGGTTCTCATGTTTCCTTAGCTTGGGTTGAGTTATTAGTCCCATAGCCTTGGTTGGACAAATTATTTGGAGCTCTGTAATGGCTTAGGTTGAGTTACTAGTCCCATAGCCTGGTTTGGACAAACACTTTGTAGCCCTTGGTGGGTTGAGTTACTAGTCTGTTAGCCTTGGTTGGACAAACAATTTAGAGCAGTGGATCTCATTAAAAGTTGTGGTTTGAGTTATTGGTCTCGTAGTTTGGTTGGAAAAACACTCTGGAGCTCTCGATGGTTGGGATAGAGATCAATCTGATGATGGTTTTGGTGATGTCTGACTATGAGGTGGAATCACAGTTTGATGGATTGAGGTGTATGGCCTCTAGAAGCCCTTGATGAGTTTTGATTGATGTCTTCCATGAGATCCCACATTCATGCTTGGAATATGGCATGGGGGTGAATGGATGAAGAGAGATTTGGCTTAGCCATTCTACGATCGGGTGGAACATGGAAGTCCCATCCCGGGTTTTGATTTTTCATCACTAATGAAAGGTTATTTCTCTTGGTATTTCTATGAGTATTTCTATGATTACCTTTACTGGCTGGTTGCTTGGGTAGATGTGGTAGGAGGGTATTATAGAATGGTATCAGAGTGTGGTTGTGCTCTCCTTGGGATGTGTTTTGGTCATGCATTCATGTTGGTTGCATATGTCTTCCTTATGCATGTAGTTCATGTTGATAATCATTGTAGTGATGTCGCCATGTGAAGGTTTAAGGTGTTTTTGTGGAGTATGTCTTCATGTGTGTGTGGTTTATTATGTAGTGTTAGGCACATTTAGTGTTCATGTATTATCAAGTGCATGTGATGTGGTTGTTGTTGTCATGCATGAGGTCATGGTTTGTGTAGTTTATAGGGTTATGCATCGATGACTGAACTCTAGCTAGGATGCATGGATGGTATTGGTTATAGTTATGAATGAATAGTGGGTCAAACATGCCTTGTGAAGTCATGGTATGCAATTTAGGAAATAAGGGTGATATTGGTATGTTATTGTTACATAGTATTTTGTCACCGATCCCACATCCCCTGATCCTAGGTAGAGACAGTCCTTGAATGGCATTTACATTATGTCATACATCAAAATATGTGTCCACATCTTCCATATCACTCAAGAAGATTAACCATGCTCATTAATCTTGAAGTTGACCCTTTTTACCTATGTTTCAAGATCGCTACATGACATCAGTGTCCTGTCTGTGATGATGGACCAGAGTGAACAAGAACCTTGCAACACTATCGCAAGGGTACATCTATTCTTAGCGACAGTCAGATTTTAGGGATCATTGCAGGTCATCAATATCTTGCCTATGACGATAGCCCATAATGCACTAATGCCTTGCAACGTCGTCTCTGAGTCTTAGTGTTTGACTTGCAATGACCTAGATATGGAAAATTAGTTCAAACAGAATACTTTTGGGCGGTTCTGGAGCTGGTTGTTGGGTCAAAAAAGTTCACATCTCCTAATTTGATATGGTGGTTCTACCTTTTGAGTAATCTCCCTTGAAGGTAAGCTTCCTCTCCCATCATTTATGGAGGCTCCTCCTCTTATAAAAGCATCCTCTATGGCTATGATCAGTGAGTTTTTGGGAGTGCTAATTGAGATTTTGGTGTGCTAGTTCTTAGCTTGTTGGATTGATAGCTTACAGTTTGGATTGCCTTTCACGTTGTGGATTGAGAGTGTAAAATGGTTTTTGTAAGAAGGAATCCTTGTTGTAATTGCCTTAGTTTCATACTTGTGCTTTTGGGTGAGAGAGAGAGTCATTAGTCTTTCTGGGAGACCTTTGAGAGTGAATTCTTTTGGAGACATATTGATTGGATCCTTTCAAGGAAGCTTGCGACGTCAAGGCGTGGTTGTAAGCTTTACTATTTTTTACATTAATACAATCAATGGTTATTTCCTATATCATGTATGAAATGCATGTTGATAGCTTATGGTTCCTTGACTCTATAAGTATATAGTTCATTGTTGTGCTCTATTATGTGTTTTTTTGTTTTCATATGTTGTTTCAGGTGAATCATTCATTAAGGAGAAGAAATCGATAGTTGAAGCGACGTGATGAAAACTTCATCAAACACTGGTATAAGGTAGGCCTCTTCAGCAATAACTATTTAAGGAATTATATATTGTCTTTGTCTTGTTGTGACTAGACCCACTCTAGGACCAGAGGGGTTGTCTCTATCCATAGAGGGAACGTATTTTCATCACAAGTTGGCAACTCTACTAGGGAATATTTTGTGTGTTGTCTCTTGTTTTTGCTCTTGATTTGTTTTTTATTGAATTACATAGTGTCTCTTTGTTTGGGATTGAACCATCATTGTTTTGGATCACTTGAGTAGATCTGGTAATCCACCTCACTGTCTGAGTGATAAGATTGGTGTCTTTCAGCTGTTTTTGCCTCTTTTTCCCTCTTTGTTGAGATCGTTGTTGTTTAATTCCTAAGAGTTGTGACGAATCAATCATGTCCTATTTACCCAAGTTGTACATCACATATATCCCATCATACAGCTGCGACAATTCCTGAAATCAGACCATCATTGAGAATAGGTGTACCTTTGTGACGAAGTCGCTTAGTTGCCTGTGTAGTGCTTGCGACGATTTGGCGATTGACTCATGTTGTCAGTCTTACCCCTATGATGATTCTTGTAGGGTTACTTTTTATAGCCCTACCTCCTGAATAGGCCAGTGTAGCTTGTCCTTTGTTGTCTCTTACATCTTATTTATCTTTTTTTGACTGTGTTTGCTAAGGCATATCCTTCTTGATTATGTTTGTATGAGTTTTGGTTTTTGGGCAGTGCGACCTAAGTCTTTTAGGGCTTTGTCAAGAATTCACTTGTTTTGGGTTGCTTGTCCTTCCAAGATTCTGCACTACATCCACAACAGCCTTTTTGATTTGTTTGAAGTTGTTTTCTTGCTACTTTCCCATTTTCTTGGTTGATTTGTAGTAATTGGTCATCAAACTAGCTTATTGTGTTCATTTGATTTCCATTCACTATTGAAGCATAGATTACATTTGCCTTTTGATCAGTCAAGTTGTGCATTAGCTTGTTCGTTATTTATTCCAAAAAATCAAAAACAATTGCACTCATATAGTATACGAAAATGAAAGCATGTTTGCATTAGTAGATTCTTTATGATTAGGAATTGAAAATCAAAATTCGAATCTTTCATTTTTTTGTCGTAGTATTTGTGAGATTAGCGAAAATTGATTTATTGTGTTTTCTATTGATTGGATTACTTTCTTGCACTGTTTTTCTTGCATTTTATTGTTTGGAGATGAACTCCTTACCCTCATTTAGGTAGTCATTCATCGAAAAGAATGGTTTTTTTGCTCATCTAGTTGCATTCTATGAGTGTTAAAGATAAATTTGATAAGGCCTTGAAATCGAGACTTAATTCAAGATCAACTGTTAAAATCTATTGAATGAACTTAAAAATGCATTGGAACCTAACACTCACCTATTTAGAGGTCTAGGCTAGAGATGTGTTCTGATGTTGTTAAACCTAGTTCCTATTGTTCTCACTAAGGTTGGGTGATTCCTCCTTTTGTGATACAGTAAATGCTAGTACGGATTTGTACTCCTTGTACCATCACGTATATATTGGGAGACCCCACTAGTTTATCATCCTATTATCCATAGGAAGCTGAGCCTACCACCTTATGAGTCATAACACACTGAACACATCATTCAGGAAGATTCACTGTTGTACGGAAAGTCCATGGTCATTTCTCTTTCATTTTATTACCAAGGTGTATATGTAGTTTTACGATTTGTCTGGTAAACTCTTGCCTAGAATTCCAAAGCAGACACTTTTGTTCCTTCTTGACTCTTTAAAAGTAAAAAGATCATCTAAGCACTTGTCCTTTTAGGCTCATTAAACTTCAAAGGTGACTAGAGTCATCTTTAGCCTCTTTCTCGACTCTTTAAACATGAAAATGAAAAGTTTCGTTCCAGCATCATAAAATTTATTTTTCCATGATAACATTTTACCTTTTAATCTTGGTCGCATTGTGATCGCATCTTGATATATTTTTTGCAACCTTATTGATTTTCTCCTATAGCTTTTGAGCTAAGCCATCTTAGCGGACTCATAGATCCCATCCTCTTTACCGAGCGATAGAGACTCTGCATCTCCTATCTCTTCTGAGGTATCGACTGTTGGTGGTACCCTTCCCATTGTCCCAAGTGTTCAGCCTCTTGACTCTCGAGCTCCAGGAGAAGAACCTTTTGATATCAATTGGACTCCTCTCTACAAGTATTTAGACAATGACCTCCCGTCTACTCCCCCTGGTGTTTTGGTTGCAATGACTTCTTCCAACATGGATGAGACGAGTCCCGTTAGCAGCGAAGATAACCTTATGTCAAGCAGAGAACTTCCTCTTCCCTCAGAAGGTTTCCCTTTTAGCACTCCTCTTGGTGTGTCATTACCATTGTGCTATCGTGCCTTGTCTGACATTATCAGTTCCACATCTCTAAATTGGAGTTCTATGTGGTCTTGTACTGTAACCCCAACTTCAGGGCCTTCATGGATTCAACTTCCACACCTCAGACTTAGGTCATATCATGCATGTCTATTCCATCAATGCCCACTATTTGTGTGTCTTGTACAACTCCTTCCACTAGTGTAGTTACTGTGTCCTCACTGGTTACTACTGTTGTCAGGCCCTCTTTTGGACCCACTAATAGTGGTCCTTCATCCTTAGCATCTTTAGTTATTCACTCTACTGGTAATATACCACTTTCTTCTGATTCCATTCTGGTAGGGTTGTCATATGAGAAATACATGTTTACTCTTCTAAACCTGAATCATAACCCTCTAGGCTCCCAACCACCTTCCTATCCACATAACCCATTACACTATTATGATCCCCAAGGGGATCATATTTATCACACTGGGTCCCTCCCTCTGAAGCCCACAGTTGAAGTTTTTGTTCTGCTCTCAGTTGGCTGGAATCACACCACCTATCATGGCCCACAAGGCCAACCTTTACAAGGGCAACCTTCCTATTTTCAAGGGCAACCATTTCAAGGGAAACCTTTAGGCCTACAAGGAAAACCCTTTTAGTGACAACCTTTGGCCTCCACAGGTGCCTCTTTTGTTTATTTAGGGAAACCTTATGGTCAACCAAGTCAGCCTCAATTCCAACCAGGCCAACCTATTTGCTAGCAAGGTCATTCTTCTGAGCAGCTAGGTCAACCTCAATTCCAACCAAGCCAACATATTTCCCAGCAAGTTCAACCTTCTGGGCAGCTAGGTCTACCTCTGTTTCAATCAGGCCAACGCGTTGCCCAACAAGGTCAACCCTCTGGTCAAGTAGGACAACCTCAGCTCCAGCAAGGCCAACCTGTTGTCCAGCCAAGTCAACCCTCTGGTCAAATGGGCCAGCCTCAGCTTCAGCAAGGTCAACCTATCACCCAACAACCTCAACCTTCTAGACAAATAGGTCAACCTCAGTACCAACAAGGCTATCCTTCTGGCTAGTTGGGTCAACCTCAGTACCAACAAGGCTAGCCTTATGGCCAGTTGGGTCAACCTCAGTACCAACAAGGCCAACCTTCTAGCCAGTTGGGTCAACCCCAGCTTCAACAAGGACATCAATCCAGTCAAATCAATCCACCTCTCAGTTAACCAGGAATTCAGACGCTAGCTGTTTCTCAAGCCCCACCGGGTTTCCAGAATCAGGCTGGACTCCAAACTCAACCCGGTCTCCAAACTCAAGTTGGATTTCAAATCCAACATGTTTATCAAATGCAGCTTGGGCTTCAGGCACAATTTGGATCTCAACTGCAATATAGTCTCCAAGTATGTCAGCAACCCCAAGGGCAACCTCAGGGTGCTCCATATCAAAATTATCAACAACCATAGGTCAATCCTTATCAAAAATTTTAGCAGACCTATGCTGCCCCTGTTGGTCAAGCTGGTAACCAATGGTTTGATGGTGGTCAAAATCCGGGACAACAACCAGCTTATGGCATTAACCCGCCTAACTATAACCATTATGGTCAAAATCCGTGGGGGCAACAAGGCTCTGGTTGGAACCCTAATGTTGGCCCTTATCAGAGGCCTATGATGTTCTTTAATCCTCAATTACCTTTTATGGCAACCTTGGAACTACCTGATGTGTCCAAGTTGACAAACGACCCTATCCTTCATAATCTGTATTGGCCACTAGTTCTGACCAAAATTACCGATGATTGTCCTAAATTTTATGGTAAATATGGAGAGGACCCTCAAGCGCATGTCATGACATATCACCTTTGGTTCTCATCTAACTCATGGCTTCATGATTCTATCCACCTCCATCCATTTCAAAGGACTCTCACTGGTTCCGGTGCGAAATGGTATATTGAGCTTACCTGTGGAACTTTCCAAGACTTCAATTTGCTTGCAATGGCATTTCTTACCCAATTTCAGTTACTGATTTGTTATGAAACGGGAACACATCTCCTTACTTCTCTGAAATAGGACATGGCTACTCACATCTCTGATCATATTCATGAATGGAGAAGGCGGCACCATTTGATTAAGTTTTGGATCCTTGATCAACTTCTGATTGACTGGTTTACTACCTCTTTTGTCAGTCTGATAGCCCGCGATATTGTTATGGGAGCATGTGTTACTAAAGAGCAATCTATTGCGCATGCTTAGTATATTGATTTGGTTTATTCCTAATCTGGCACGTTGTATGACGTCTTGCCTAATACTCCATGACCTGGAAATTCTAAATCTCCATCGACGCCTTCCATCAATGATGTTATTAGTTCCATTGCTTCATCTTCCCAAAAGTATTCCACGACCCCTGCAAAATAAAAACCTACCGCTCCTAATGAAAATGCTTCTTAGTCCACATCTAATGCTGGCAAAACCTCCGAAGTCAATGTCTTTTAGTCCACCATGGAAGATAAAGCTTCGAAAGCTAAGAAAAAGGGGAAAGGTAAAAATAAGGTCAATCCATCGAAGCAGGACCCTCCTAAGCGTCCAGATGATGATGGTGCTAAATACAAACCTAAGTATCCTTGTCTTATATGTGATGAGGATCACTACACTAAAGACTGTCCTAGATGGTCTAAAGTTAGTCGTTTTCTTAAGGGGATTCCAAGAACTCCTGTTGTACTTAAAGAGTTGTTTCCCTCTCAACAAACTCAAATGGTGGTCGATCAACCTCAATACTCTTCCACTTTTGGCTCCCAAGTTTTTATGGTTGCATCTATCCCTATTCATGTGAATAATCGAGAAAAAGAATATCCTTCGTCTGCCAGCAAGGAACTTGAAGTCCCTTCAAACATTCCTTCATCTAGTTCTGGCCCTCTTCATATTGAACAACCTAGCACTGAGTCTATCATTCGACCTCCTACTAAGGGAGTCCTCCAGAAACCTTCTTATAACCCCAATGCTCATGTTGCGCAGCACTATAGTATTATTGAAGACTTAGGCCAAGCTGCTTCGGCTATGTCCCCTTTGGAAGTTCTCCATAGTTGTCCTTCTCAACAGAAGTCTCTGCTATTAGTCATTGGTGGCATTGACCTAGCTGATTCGGAATTAATTACATTCGATCATTAGAACCATGTGCCATGATTACCTCATCAAATTGTTTTTCTCATTCAAGTCATCACTAACTCAAAGAATATCCATCGTATTGTTATTGATGAGGATGCCTCCACTTGCATCATGTCTGTTGCTTGTTGGAAGGCCATCAACTCCCTGTCTTTGAGTCAATTTCCTAATGCTTTGGAAACCTTTGATGGAAGAGATTCTTATCCATTTGGTACTCTCCCATGCTTACCTATCACCCTGGAAGGGAAGACAGTTGAGGTTGAAGTCGAAGTTGTTGATGCTAATTTGACTTACAACCTTTTGTTGAGATGAAGCTAAACGTACGCTATGTGTGTTGTGGCTTCGTCATTATTTCGTGTGCTTCGTTTTCCTCATCAAGAGAAAATTGTCATAGTCGATCAGTTGTCTTTCTTTGCTTCCTCTTCCTCGGATGGCAATGTTTCGTTTGTGGAGCATACCAGTATACCCTATGAGATTGTGGGTGCTAGACTTTTTAATTATCCTACCCTTATGGGTTTTTTTTCACTCCCACCTCTCAATGTCGCCTTTGTTAATATGATTTCTTTCAATCTTGATCCTTGGGTGGTTCCACCCATCAATCAGGTCGATTCATGGGGTGAGGTTATGCCGTTGAGCCCTGCCGAGCTCAACTATGTTGAAATCATTTAAGCTTTGGTTTCATATTTTGACTCTGGTACTTTGAGAAGATCTCTCAACATGTATGTGCAATCCCCTTGGCTTGGAGACACTATTTCTCTGGATCCATTACAAGAGACAGTTCCTGCCGACGAAGCAATTCTTGAGACTATGTCTTTTGAGGATCCTCCTTGGTTCGATCATCACCATTGTTCCTTGTTTCTCCCAAGCCATGGGGCCATGACTGCCTATCTAGATAAGTTTGCTTCCTATATTCCTTCTCAGCCACTTTAGATGCCTATCCTGATTCATGAGATTTTTTCTGAGGGAAATATGGGGAATATTATGCAAACCATGACCATCGACATCTCTACTAAACTAGGGATTGTTGAAAATATTCACATTGGAGTTACTTGTTCTCCAGAGGAGATCCAGCTTTACACCGACCTTTTCCACAAGTTTCATGACGTGTTCGCATGGTCATATGAATAAATTCCTGATATTGATCCAAGTATTATGGTACACAAGATACCTACATCCCTGGTGCAAAGCCAATTTGACAATGTTTGCACCCCATGCACTCGAGAAAAGCCATGGCCATCAAAGGAGAAGTTGAGAAAATTCTCAAGGCACAGTTTATTTATCCTATCCCACTAACAGACTGGGTGTCTAACATTGTCCCTATGACCAAAAAGCAGGGCACTATTAGGGTTTGTGTTGATTATCGTGACATCAATTGCGCATGTCTGAAAGATAACTATCCTACTCCCTTCATTGACCAACTTATCGATGATTGTTCTAGGAGTGAGATATTCTCTTTTATGGAGGGCTTTTCTGGTTACAACCAGATCAATATTTTTCCTATCGATCAACACAAAACCGCCTTCATCTACCCATGGGGTACTTTTGCTTACTAAAAGCTCCCTTTCGGCCTGAAAAATTCCGGTGCCACTTTCGAGCGAGCAATGTCTTATGCTTTTCATGACATCTATCACATTGTTCAGCAGTATCTGGATGATCTTCCAGCTCATTCAGCTAAACGCTCTGACCATCTGAACCACCTCCATGAGATTTTTCTTCACTGTAGATATTACCGTATTCATCTTAATCCACATAAGTGTGTCTTCTGCATTGAATCCGGTAGACTCCTTGGGTTTGTCATTTCTAAATATGAAATTCATCTCGATCCCCTCAAGGTCAAAGCTTTATTGAATCTCCAGCCTTCTGCTTCTTTGCATCAGTTGCAGAGTTTGTAGGGAAACACCAATTTCCTATGTCTTTTTATCCCTAACTACGCCGATATTGCTAAAGGTTACACATGTCCCCTTAAGAATGACACTCCATTTATTTAGGATGACATCGCCCAAAGGTCATTTGAGAAACTCAAGGCACTTCTTGTTTCTTCCCCTTTGTTGCGTTCACCCGACTATCGTCGTTACTAGTCGCATTATCTAGCTACCGCTGATAGTACTATTGGTGTGGTTTTTGTTTAAGATGACGACGATAGTTCCAAGCACATTATCTATTATCTTAGCCACAACCTTCTCGACATTGATACTCATTATGCTTATGTCAAGAAGCTTGCCTTGGTAGCTGTCCAATGCTTTCGTCATTATATTTTGTTACGTGCGACGACCGTGATTTCAGATTGCAACTCGAAGACATACATTTTGTCACGCTGATTGCTGGGGGGAAAGTACTCGAAATTGATTATCATCCTTCAAGATTTTGATTTGGAGTTTACTACTGCAAAGTCTAAAAAGTCACTAGTCTTCGTTGAGTTGATTTGCTCATTACCGTCTGCTTCCACTCCCTCTCGGATAGAGGACCGCATTCCGGATGACACAATTTTCTTGATCAGTACCCTTAATACCTAGTATGGTGACATTATTGTCTACCTCCATACGTCTTCCTTCCATCTTGATTTGTCTAAGGATGCTCAGCGACACATTCATCACCATTCTCAGCCTTATTGTATTTTTGGAGACACTTTATACCATCTCGACATTGATTCAGTTCTCTGTCATTGTCTAACTTTTGAGGAAGCTAAAAGAGTCTTGAATGACTGCCACTATGGTGGGTGTGGCAGTCATATGTCTGGTTATGCCACTGCCCAAAAAATCCTTCATGCTTGTTACTTTTGGCCCTCTATGTTTAAAGATTGTATTCTCGCTGTCCGTTCCTATCACGTGTGCCAAATTTACCAACGGAAGATGCGTGTGCCACCTTCCCTTTTGTATCTTATCATTACCATCGACCCTTTTGCTAAATGGGGCATTGATTTTGTGACTTGTAACACTCACTCAGCTAGGGGGCATGGGTATATCATCGTTGTCATTGATTGTTTTACAAAATGGGTTGAAGCAATGCCTACATTTTCCAACGACGGTAAGATAGTTGTGTAATTCCTATTCAACCATGTGATTACCTGGTTCGGAGTCCCTTGGGCTATAGTCATTGATCATGGTTCCCATTTCCATGGTTATATGATGACTGAGTTGACAACCCAGTTAGGCTTGCGTCATGATAGTTCGATGCCTTATTACCCTCAGGCCAATGGCTAAGCTGAAGTTGTCAACAAGGTGTTGGTTACTATGCTTTAGTGTACCATTGGAATGCACAAGTCCAACTGGCATTTAATGTTTTTTTTCGCCCTATGGGCTGACCGTACCTCAGTTAAAGATGCGACCGGATTCACACCATTTCAACTGGTTTATCGTCTAGAAGCTACACTCCTAATTGAATGCAAAATTCCTTCTCTCAAATTACCTGTCGAATTGCTCCCAAATACTATTTCAGTGGAAGAATCCCTTCTTTATCTAGAATGGTTGGATGACACTCGTTGACTTGCTTCTTTAGTTATTGAAGCACAAAAGAAGAGAGTCAAGACTCACTTTGATGAGACAGTCAATCCACCTTCCCTCATGGAGTGAGACTTAGTCCTGATGTATGATCAAGCTAATGACAAGCTGGGGGCAGGCAAATTCGAACCCATGTGGCATGGGCCCTATATCATCAAACGAGTACTGCAAAAAGGAGCTTATGATCTAATTGATTACGAAGGTAACCCTTGGGATAAGCCCCAAAATGGGGTTTATCTTAAGAAATACTATGCATGAGTCTTTCGTGCATTACTGTGTACATAAGTGTGTTTTTCATTTTGTACATGTTTGGCTTGGTGTGTAAGCATTTGCCACTTATTCTGTCCTTTTTACATCTCATGCAGATGTCTGTCGCACTTTATATCAGTTTTGGTGATGGTGCCTATCACAATACCTGGAATATTTCATCCACGCCATGGGTTATCTACAATCCTCACGATGAGTTAGTCTATATTCAAGGTGTTTGTCTAAGGTGTACCACAAACAATGTCGTTGAATATAGCACCGTCATTGAATTAATTGCTGAGGTTGTTGACCTCAATATTCGTGCCTTGATTGTGAATCTAGACTTCCAGCTTGTTGTTCTTCAACTTAACAGGCGTTATTCTGTCAGAAATCCTCAAATTCTAAGGTTGTATTTATGGGTTCGCTTATTGGAAAGGAATTTTGATTATATCACATATTGACACATTCCTAGACAGCTAAATACGTTAACTGATGCACTGGCAAATCAAGTATTAGATCGACATTTGCATAATTTATAAAAATGGTAAGCAAGCATTCAGACACAATAAGTAGATACAATAAAACATAGGTAGATGTATATCGTGTGTTGTGCACCATGGCACTCAATATATATATATATATGTGTGTGTGTGTGTGTGTGTGTGTGTGTGTGTGTGTGTAAAAAATATGTATGTTCAGTTACATCGTGAGACAGATGTCTCTCAAAACTCTACAAAAAAGAAACCTGGAAGTCTATTATGCATTATGCTCTCTATAGTAGACTACTGCTCGGACCACACGTCGAAGCAACCAATGTATCCTATTCGACACACCCGCGGCGTGTCACTAGTACTACCCGGGAATCTCCTCGAACCCTCTGTAGTTTGGGATCCCCTCAGTCAAGTCCTCTAGGTTACGGGCTATTTCCTCCTTAGCATCTCCACCTAGAGGTGGTAATTCAATCTCTTTGGCATCCCTCCGGGTAGTAGGAGTGAGACCTACTGGTCTCTCAAGACCAACATTTGCAAAGAATTGAACATAATAATTAGGGCGTGTATATTTAAAATCCAAAAACAACAAAAATTAAAAAAAAATGTTGGTCAATATGAGTCTTTTACCTCTCTTGTCCCACTGTTCGCTAAGTGGAAGCAGCATGTTTGGATCGCCCCTGAAGTCCATCCTAGCATACCGCCAATCCTCGACTACAACTTGTTGGCGGTTCATCCACTTAACAAATTCTGGACCCCATGATGTAGGTTGGCCACTGCCTCCTCGTGGCATCATGAGTGCCCATCGAGTTATCTGTGTCTGCCATGGCCCTAGCCATCCCACCGTCATGTCTTGTCTCTGGAGTATTGGTACTCACTCCAGCATAAGTGGCACTAGAATTGAGTCATAACCAAACTGTTTCACCTCACCCCGATGGCACTTGGTCAATTGTCTCTTCATATTGAGAGACACGGCCTCTGCCCAGTTAAACATAGTAGGATTCAAGCAGTTTTAGGCTAACCGTAACTGAGTTTTGGTCGACTCATGATGGGCTTGGGGGCCAACTGGTCTGGTTATGTTAAAGAGCAATACCCGTCATGACAAATCATTAACAGTGAAAATTTGTAGCTTGCCACTTGTTGATGATTTTTGTGCTCCTGGTGGGTACAATCTCATGATAAGTGTGTCCATAGAGTCCCTAGTGACCTGAGTTCCCACCATGCGGGGAATCTCTCCTCTTCTTTACAATCCAATCAAAAAATAGATATCCATGGCATCAAATTCTATTTCTTGCCCATGGATTATGAACTTTCCTTCGTTTGGACTCCATGCTCGGATTAGGTACTCCAGGAGATCCAATTGTGCTCTTAGCAATGGTGTCAGGAAGAACTTCAGTAACCCACAGTTCCACAAGATGTTTAGACACTGAGGATCCACCATTCCCATCTCATCATCATGATCATGGGTACGTTCTTGCCATATGAACGCCATTGCTTATCCCTACATGCATAAACATCCCGTTGTTAAGAGCCATTCAACCATTTTCATCGTTAAAAACTGATTATAAATGAATATTTTTGGGTTCTAGTGCTTGTCACAGCTATTCTTAAAACAATTGTGATAGGCTGATTTGCATAGCTCACAAATTCTTGGGTCGTTGCAAGTGTACAACACTTTCCTACAAACACTTTCCTGCGATGATCCCATTTTTTCCCCGTGCAAATTTCTTGGTTGTCGCAACCCTGAGGGGGGAACTTGCGATGACTGAGGCGGAATTTTTGTCCAAAAAACTCCTTTAAACTCCAGTCTAAAACATAAAATTGATTCTAATTTTGGTGAAAAAACAAAGGTAGAGATAGGATATTTACCTGAAGGAAGCACGAAAGGTAATGGACAACTGCATTTCCTGGAATTGATTGCCCTGTTTCACAAGCTACGCAATGTTTGAATTTTTTACCACAGTTAAAAACACAAGTGAATTAGTTTTTTACCATAATGTCTCTTTTATAACCTTTTTTTCAAAAATTTAGGGTTTTCCTTAAGGTTTGAAATTAGGGTTTTGGCCTATATGCGTGTTTTCGCGAGGCAGATCTTATGCTTGCATTTTATTGTGCAACAACAAGTGTTTCGAGCACTAGTGATGATTGATATATGAATTATATACTCATGCAATACTGAAAAAATCTTTTCGGAGTAAACTTTAAGCTCTTTTTTGACTCTTGAAACGTGAAAAGATTGTCTAGCCCTTGTCATTTCGAGCTCCTTAATGGTTACGAAATGTCGTGTCCCTAGTAAGTTTTTTACTTTTTCAGGCTGGAGGCACTATTTACAAAAATTACTCCTTGACTGAAATGGTCAAGCAATTCTCTCGAGTATCTTTTCTACCTTTTCGGGCTTGAGAGACACCAACATATGAAAAGGGCCCCTTTGGGGTTTTCTCCATGTCTTTTTCAAACTCTCTAAAAATGAAAAACACTTCAAGTTTTCCCTATGTTAGACTTGTTAAACCCTGACGATATTGGACTCATCACCATGATGAGACCCGAGCTTCTCCTCCCTAGGGCTTGTTAAAATTTCACTGGGTTGGATTTTTCCGAAGGGCGAACTTATATTGCAAGCATATGTTATCCCCTTAAAGCTTGTGTTTCAAAAATAATTGGGGTACTCTCCAGCAATGGTGGGGGGGAAATTTGGAAATATTCTGTTGATTACCTACGGCATCTTGTCACTCTTGAACATTGACACCTTTGTTGCTTCTCGCCGGGTTTGGGATATCCTCACTTTGCCATTTTCTTTCTGGGGTTTGGGTTCTTCATTTTACCTCATTCCATCTGATCCCTACTGTCTTCGCATGACCTTCGATCCCTTGGTACCAAAGTGCTACCACATTCTGGAGTTGTGTCGCTGATATGTTCAAGAGCTCAATCCTTTTGTAGTTTTTGCCCTTACATCCTCCTCTGATTCTCTGTTTCATCCATCTACCTCTTGTTCCTTTGTGTCGCGTTGGTTATGTGGGAAACATTATGGCCCTCCTGCGATGGATCGCTTCGTGTTGACATCAACTCATTATCCAGGTAGTTGATCTAGAGACTCCTTTTAGGTACCTTGGAGCTTGCATGCCTCAATGGCGAGTTCTTCGCATTCGACGATAGACTTGCATCATTGGTCTTTGATCAGGTGATTCCACAAGTGTTCGCCTCCAGATCATTCTTCACACTTTGTGGATTGTACTAGCAGTGCCTTGAGAACCATTGACATTACTGGTGGTTTCTCTCGTGCTTGTTAACGGTTCACATCATTGGCTAGTAATAAAACGATTTTCTAGTATGCTCAACTTCAACACATTTATTCGCATATTAGAAATTGTATAATGGACAGGTCAGGATTCAAGACCCTGGGCTCAGTTCACACAAGTCCAGGTTGCATGGATTATTTATACATGACTCTTTTGATTGGATGGTTGTGACCATACTTGTTTTTTCATATGGTCTTCTCGATTGGATGGTTACATCCATACCACATACGAGTTCTATTTGTATTTTGGATGGTTGTGCCCATACCTTGACTACATGTATATCTTTCACTATTAGAGATATCATTTCTACTTGCATCTATAGGTTCTCCGTGATGGTGTTTCTGTTTAGTTATGGTTTTGTAAAGCATTTCATCCCTCCCACTCTCTCGGCATTCATGCTTTAGGGGGCATCTATTACACAGTATTTTGTCAATGACCCCACATCCCCTGATCCTGGGTAGAGTCAGTCCCTGAATGGCATTTTCACTGTCATACATCAAAATATGTGTCCACATCTTCCATATCACTTAAGAAGATTAACCACACTCATTAATCCTGAAGTTGACCATTTTTACCTATGTTTTAAGATCATCGCAAGACATCAGCATTTTGTCTGTGACAATGGGCCAAAGTGAATGAGAACCTCGCAAGGGTACATCTATTCTTAGCGACGGTCAGATTTTAGGGATCGTCGTAGGTCATCAGTGTCCTGCCTGTGACGATAGCCTAGAATGCACTAACGCCTTGCGACGTCGTCTCTGAGCCTTAGTGTTTGACCTGTGACAACCCAAATATGGCGAATTAGTTCAAACAGAATACTTCTGGGTGGTTCTGGAGCTGGTTGTTGGGTCAAAGAAGTTTGCCTCTCCTCATTTGAGATTGTGGTTATGCATTTTGAGTAATCCCCTTTAAGATAAGCTTCCTCTCCCCTCATTTATGGAGGCTCCTCCTCTTATAGAAGCATCCCTCCATGACTATGATCAGCTAGTTTTTGGGAGTGCTAGTTGAGCTTTTGGTGTGCTAGTTCTTAGCTTGTTGGATTGATAGCTTGCAGTTTGGGTTGCCTTTCACATTGTGGATTGAGAGTGTAAAATGGATTTGTAAGAAGGAAGCCCTTTTGTAATTGCCTTATTTTCATACTTGTGCTTTTGGGTGAGAGGGAGTCATCAGTCTTTCTGGGAGACCTTTGAAAGTGAATCTTTTTGGGGACATATTGATTGGATCCTTTCAAGGAAGCTTGTGACGTTAAGGCGTGGTTGTAAGATTTACTGTTGTTTTCATTAATACAATCAATGGTTATTTCCTATATCATGTATGAAATGTATGTTGATAGCTTATGATTCCTTGACTCTATAAGTAGATAGTTCATTGTTGTGCTCTATTATGTGTTTTATTGTTTTCATATGTTGTTTCAGGTGAATCATTCATTAAGGAGAAGAAAGTGATATCTAAACCGACGTGATGAAAACTTAATCAAACACCGATATAAGGTAGGCCTCTTCAACGATAACTATTTAAGGAATTAGCTATTGTCTTTGTCTTGCTATGACTAGACCCGCTCTAAGGCTAGAGGGGTTTTCTTTGTCTGCAGGGGGAACTTACCTGCATCACAGTTATGATGCTAATGTGTTGAATGAGGTAAAGCAGGAGATGAAAATCATTATAATGAGGTTGCAACATTAGACTATGGGGTAAGAGTAGATCATCATATAGGTATTGTTGGCATGCATGTATGCATGTTAAATATGGTTATATGCATTAGACTTATGTACATGTCTTTTGATGTTATGGTTACATTCATGATAGATGTTAGTTGATCAGTGTAGTTATATGCACATGTGTCAGATAGTCAAGTGTGGTAGTAACTTGCGGTTGTATGCATTGCTATCTTTTTTTACGTTAGATAACCTGATGATAATGTTATATGTTATTGATGAGTATGCTATAGGTTAACTTATTGTTGCTATATGACAGTTACCTTGACGATTCAGTTTTATGTTGTTGATGAGCATGATATATAACTGATTGTTGTTATATGTTAGTTAACTTGATAAATAGGGTTATTTCATTGAGATCTTGATGTTGTAATTTGGGTTGATCATATGCATGATGGTTATGTTCATTGCAATGAAGGTCTTGATGTTATATGTATTGTGGTAACCTAGTTTGACCTATACATATGTTTATGGTTGTGATATTCAGGTATGAGCTAACATATCTATGATATGGCGCATACTAAACTATATTGATCATACATATGTCATTGTTATGCATTAACGAAAAATTATTATGAGCTTATGATGTGAACACGTTAGTTAGTTAATGCTATGTATATCATGATTTACATTTGAGTTGATATGCTATGAAGTAGTATTGTGCTAACCTAGATTGATTATGAATACAAGATATCCTTCTTGAGATACACTAAGGTACGAGTTTTCTTATGTTGTATATCTGGTGCTTGATTGTTTGACTATGTCACCTATTTGATGTTCGAGTGTTTGGTGTTTATTATGTCGTCTAGTTGACTTATTTAACATGGTATGTTTGTAAGTTGGTTGAATGTTTGATGAATTGCATAATAGAAATATGTGTTCCAGTGATCTTATTTTAAGATTATTGTACTAATACATATGTGTTGATATAGTTGATAGGTACTTGAGTGTAGCAGGTGAAAGTTGTAGCATTATATCTAATGACTATGAGTTGACTATGGATTATGATATGTTTATTAGTCTTGGTAAAGGTTGATTTCAGTTGATAGATATGATTGTCTTGATATTTGGAACATGTGGTTGACATGTGTGAGCAGTTGCAGGAAACATGCTTGGTATTAGCGTGACGAGGTAATAGTTGATGTGTTTATATAACTAACAATTGGGTGACATGATAGTATATAGTAAGACTCAGTTGAAACAAGGTAAAAGGGTAAAAGAAAGGAAGTGGGAAATAATTCCTTTGGCTATGTTTGGAAACCCTAATTCCAAACAATGAGTGCTTTGCATATAGGGAATATTCTTAACCTTGATTTTGTTTTACAGTATGTGGATATGTGCTAGATTCATGAACATGTACTTGACATGTATATTAGCTAGTCTTTAATTACATGTTGATTTGTCAAAGGATTGAAGTCCCTTAAGAGATGGCGTGGATGTGTTTAGTTGCAAGCAACATGCTTGGCACAACAAGATAGGGTAACTAATGTATTTTTATGTTTATTTATACACTGACAATTATGGGTTTATGGAAATATGATGTAGGGGACTGCATGGAAAAGAGAGGTTTCCATGAAATCTTGAAGAAGGCTCAAGTTGAGCTTTCCTTGTGTTTTTGGTATTTTGGTGCTTTGTTGTGCTTGATTAAAGTTTGTTTTTGCATCTTGTACATGGCCATGCCACTTGGGTTGTGGTGTCCTTATTGGTTTCATGGTTTTCCTCTTATTATTGTCTTGCCTTTTGTGTTTTGAGTCTTGGTAATTGTTTGGGAAAGAGGAAATTTGATGCAGCTTAGGAGAGCTGTGTGGTAGCCGAAAGGTAATGTAAGGACTTAGATGAAGCTTGGTGCATGAGTAAGTGCAACGAAAGGTAAGACTATTATTTTCGGTTGGATTGGTTGGGTCCATTGTGGTAAACAAATGGTGGTAGTACAAACATGAGAAAGGTAACTAGAAAAGATAAAGTAAATGGACCTGAGATGTCGGATGTCTTGACTAAGTTGGAAATGGTGGTTCTCAATGTTGTGCATGAATAAAGGAAATTCTCTTAACCTTGACCTTGATATCTAGTAATTATGTTATGATCATGATTATGTTCATGTTTATGCATGTAGGTGTGTATGTATGTCATGTTTGATAGTGTTTTCATGGATCATGATTATTAATGCTAACATTTATATGTATGCATGTATCTATGTATGTTGTTCTCTGACAGGATGATGATTGTTTTATGCTAATCATTATATATGTATGTATCTATGTATCTATGTATGTATCTATGTCACTGTCTGATAGGGTTTTCAAGGATCGTTCATTTGGAGGAATTATTTCTTACGCAGGAAAATGACATGAAGAGGTTCCTGGTTAATGAGAAATCAAGTGGAAGAGTAATCATGACAAATATATGAGGTTAGTATCATGTGGATATGAATGGGTATTATGTTAGTATACTATGTCTATGTTTATGTTATGATAGGTAACTCTGAAAGATACATCAATGAAATGAAAGAAGTGTTGTATGTGGCATGTTGGGACAAGCATGGATAAGACACTCAAAGCAAGGTTGCTTGGTAGAGACAGTGTGGTTTTGGATGTATGGTACTACTGTTGTGCACATATTTTATATGTTGTATATGTTTCATCTGTGATGTTGTGCACATGTGGTGATGTGCATATATAGTGTGTGTACATGTTGTTTATGCAATGATTATGTACAATGTGATACAGATAGTGTTGTGTGAATGTTTCATATGCAGTGCTGGGTATAGATGGTGCTATGTACATGTTGGATATATGGTGTTGTGTACATATAATTGTACTGTGTGCATGATGGATACACAATGTTGTGTGCATATGATGTTTTGCGCATGTTGGATATGTGTCACTATGTACAGATGATGCTATGTACATGTTGGATATGCAGTGCTATGTACACATGGTGTTGCGTGCATGTTGTACATGTCGTGCTATGTACATAGGGTGTGGTGAGCAGGATTGTAAAAGTGGTGATGTCTACATGTGGTGTTGTGTATGTTGTACAAGTGGCACTATGTGCAGGTGGTGTTGTGTAGATGTCGTGCATGTGGAACTGTGTACATGTGGTGTCGCATACATGTTGTGTATGTGGTACTATGTACATGTGGTATTGTGTGCACATTGTATAGGTGGTGCAGTCTACATGTGGCATTATGTACACGTTGTGCAGATGGTGTTGTGTACGTGTGATGTGGTGCACACATTATGTAGGTGGTCATTTGTATAGGTGGTATGGTGTGCATTGTTTTATTGAGTACATGTCATAGATGATATGTTGTAGGAATGCGGTACTATGTATGTGTATTGTCTAGTGTTGTGTCACGACACATGTACTTTTTTTGTTGTACTCTATGTGGGTACACATATCGTGCAGATTCATGTCTTGTGATGTATATTGTGTACGTATATGTGTTGTGTTGTGTTGTAAATTGAGTGTAGGTGCATGCGTTGTATGTTAGGTGTATATACATGTATTGAATGGTATGGTATGTCATGTGTGGTTGTATGCATGGGATGTACACTATGAGTTCATGCACATGATTGAGGAGAGGGCACTAGGTGTTTGTTGGGTGCAGCAACTAATCTAGTGTGCGTACAAAAATAATAACAGCAGAAGTAAGGATCGATGAAGGATAAGTATCGGTATTGTATTTCAATTTTACTATGCATGTGATTTGTGATTCTGGTATATGATGATTACATGTGATATATCATTTTAGATTATGATGGTTACATGTGATTTATTATTTTGATGGTTATTTTTTAGCTAACAGGATGTGATATGTTTATGCATGTTGATTTGGTCAAATATGCTAGTTTGACTTGTTGTGAGAGAAAAAAAAATGATTTCAAGTGTACCTTATTGACGAGCTACTTGAATGAGCTATGATTTGAAGCTATTTCAATTTATTTTAAATCTAATGGAAATTATGTGCTTGGTATAGAAAATCATGAACATGCCCAATTGGGTGGTTGAGATCAACTACAAGAATTAGCAACAACAACAAAGGAATTGAAATAGGAAGAAGTATGTTGGTAAAGCCTTCAAGAGCAGGGCCATTTTGGGACACTGGTACCCAATAGTGTCCATTGATTGCCATGATTATTCTATCACTCGTATGATGGTTTTCAGGGAGGGATATGCCTTAGTTTTTGTATCTTCCGATGTGAGGAAGCCTTGCCAAGGTATGGACAGCCTGAGATAGGGGTGCCAACGGAACTTGGAAGGTGAGTGACTGCATGAAAGGAGTGATCAGATTTCTCGAGGGACTATGTAGTAGAGAAGGGAAGGTCACAGATGGATTTCTTTTGGTCATTAGCATTACCAGATGGAATTAGGTGCGCATTGGGAGTGCGCACTGGAAGAATGAGCTGATAATTGTTCACTGAGAGGAGAAGTGGTGAAGGATTGTAGCGTTGGACATTGGATGCAGATTTGACTTTGCAATGGAACATGAACTTCCTAGGAAGGAGGTGAATCCCAGTATTACTTTGAGGGTGGAGGTGTGAGCCTTTGGATTACCTTGTTATGGATGCAAACATAATATCTTTCTATTTTCTAGTTGAACAAATGTGCATATGTGTATATGTGTGTATTATTGTAAATGTTGCATCGAGTTGGATTTATAAAGCTCCATAGACAATATAATAATTTGTTGGTTCAAGCAAATGTGTATGTGTATATGTGGAGTGTAAATATCATAATGAACTATGTTATCAATCTCCACTAAATGGTATGTTTGTCATGTTTTAGCAGTGTTCATTGTAAATACTGCAACCAGTTATGCTATAAAGCTCCATGGGTAGTATGTTTTGTTTTCAGTAGTCTTATTGGTTATAGGTGTTATTGAACACTAACGATGGCGTTCCCCCAAGGGGGGAGGGTGTTTGTAAAAAGACTAATTAAAAATCCATGTAAAATATATAATGCCATGGTGATGGGACACATATTCCAAGATGAATGGTGGGGGAAACGTCCTAATGGGTGTTGATTTGTTTTTTTATGGCTAAGGAAATTAGCAAAGGAAATAGCTAAGGCATTAAATAGGGAAAAAAGTATTTTGGCACATTTATTTATGAAAATAAAGGAAATTAGGAGAAAACGAAGGTGAAAGGTCACAAGTTGCATGTGAAGAGGAAAATGAAGGAAAATAATGGAAAATGAAGAAAATAGAGGCCTCATCCATGAAAAGGCTTCTAAGGATCAGTGGGCAAGACTTGATGAGTTCAGTTTTGGAGCTCTCTCATTATTCTCTCTCTCTCATAACCTTAGATACTTAGAACTTTCTTCGAGCACTCTTAAAGGGTGTGGCATACTCAGAGTTTTGGAGCAAGAAGGAAAAGGAAGAGCAGGAAAGCGCAAGAGGGCATTGGTATCAACAACTAAAATGGTTTTTGCTTGCATGTATCGAGTTCCATGATTGTTATATCACTAGTTTTGGCATGCATGGCACATGCACGTGATTTCTTAGTCATGATTTGTCACTAGCATGGAGGATTTTCCTGGATTGACAGTGGATTTTCCTAGCCTTGCCATTTCCTGAATAGCCATGGTGATTTTGGGTTTATTTCCTTGTTGTGTTTTTGGTTAGTTCTCATGTTTCCTTAGCTTGGGTTGAGTTATTACTCTCGTAGACTTGGTTGGCAAAAGACTCTGGAGTCCTGTAACAGCTCAGGTTGAGTTACTATTCTCATAGCCTTAGTTGGACAAATGCTTCGGATCCCTCGAACAACTTGGGTTAAGTTACTAGTCCCATAGCTTAGGTTGGACAAATATTCTGGAGCCCTTGGTGGGTTTAGCTACTAGTCCCGTAGCCTTCGTTAGACAAACACTCTGGAGCCTGGTAAAAGTTGTGGGTTGAGTTACTAGTCCTGGAGCGTTGGAAAAACACTATAGAGCCCGATAAAAGTTGTGGGTTAAGTTACTAGTCCCGTGGTTGGGTTGGAAAAATGATTTGGAGCCCTAGATGGTTGGGATAGAGACAAATCTGATGATGGTTTTGGTGATGTATAACTGTGAGGTGGAATCATTGTTTGATGGGTTGAGGTGGATGGCCTCTGGAAGCCCTAGATGAGTTTTGATTGATGTATTCTATGAGGTCCCACATTCATGCTTGGAATAGGGCACAAGGGTGAATGACTGAAGAGAGATTTGGCTCAGCCATTCTATGGTTGGGTGGAACATGGAAGTCCCATCCTAGGTTTGGATTTTGCATCATTAATGAAAGGTTATTTATCCTAGTATTTCTATGATTATTCTGATAGATTATACATGGTGTATATGGTTGTGATTTCATTGATATTTCTATCCCTATTATGTTGGTTATGTATGTATTTTTTGAAAACAACTATGTATGGCTCTCAACATGTTTTTACTTGTATGTGAATGGATAATGTGTATATGACCTAATAGATGGTAATGCAACAAATGGCATAAGGGAACAATGGTTGATAGTGATTCTCAGATAAGTATGAGATACCTACACTTAACTCTATTATTTACACCTTTAGGTTACATGTCGATGATATGTTTGAAGAAATGTCTGTCATCGCTAGTAGGGATCCAGTCAAGGTCTTGAACAAGTATTTTCTTTATGACTTTCATTTCCATGTTAGTTTATTGATTTGAATATATGAATCAATTATGGGTAGTGTCCTAGGCTCTAAGCCTAAGAAAGTGGCTTAAATCTCAGGGTCACTAGCACAACACTGACAATTTTGGTCCACAACCATTGGCAGGCAGGCTAGTGGGAGTGAATTTAGGTTGTTGGTCTCTCCCTTGCCCATAGCATGAGAACGATTATGGCCTAAGAAACCTAAAACAACAGTGGGACCCAGGGACATGCTTTCTAAGTGGCTGACTTGTCTTTTGAAGGTTTTGTTGATAATGTTGGATTTTTTATGGTGTGTTTCCATCGGTTACACCTCCTTAATGTGACATAGGTTGAATAATATCATAGTGGTCTCTCGTCGCATGTTTACCCCAACTAGGTGGTTTCTTAGGTAGATGTGGGAGGAGGGTGTTACAGACAACCTAAATCATGAAAGCTAATTGGTTTGGAATTTTAACCATATGATTCTCATGGTTAAAAACTACAAGGTTATAATTCAAGGGATCAATACATCCGATTATGGAAAGTAAATCCTTCTTCTAGGAAGGAAAAAATTTCAACACCTTAAGAGTTGAAATAAATTAAGGAGCTTGAGACATATCCTCAACTGTGTTATAATTCCGAGCAACACTCGCATGAGGTTGAATGGGGATTTATGTATAATACTCTTGGGAGGCTTGATCGGTAATTCATTAGGAATCTCATTTGGAGTAGGATCAGGTGGAAATGTGGTAGAACTAGCTAATTGATTAGTTTCTTAACTAATGGATGGATTCAAATTACCGTAATCTTTATTTCTAGTTACCACCATAACCTAGGAAGATAAAGTAGGATCCTAAGCAACCACATTAGTCTCTTGATTAGGAAAGGGGTCTGTCAACACAACAAGTGTAGTAGATGATTTAAGGAATTGATTTACTTTCATCCGATTTGGACAATCACAAGTGAAATGATCCTCATTAAAAATTAAGCATGGATAATGAGTTTGGCTATGTTTCTCTTACACAATACCATATATAGGTTGACCCACTTGGATTTTATGAATATCCTAACCAAGCAAGGGGGATTATAGGATAATTTTAAGAGTCTAGGTAAATCGGGTCTGAGAGGCTTCAAATATAATTAGAATAGGTTGAGTCAAAGATGTAGCTTGCAAAGCTTGACTTACATTAACTTGAGCTTGAACCCGTTGAGGTATAGGTTGATAAGTAAGAATTTGAGATGTAGATGGAACATGTTGAGAGGTTTGAACTTCATTCAAAACTAAGCTAGGTTGTATAAGAAATCTAGGTTGCCAAGAATTGACAACCATTCCTAGATGTGGAGAACTTGAATGAGGCTAAGCACTAACTTGTGATATTTGATGAGGAGATGGGAAGATTCTGACAACAAGTTTCTCCCCCATTGGAAGAGGAGGGAAATACGAAGGCATCTACCCCCTAAGATGAGGGTTCCCAATATGAGGTGGATTGGGTTTTTGTAGCTGTCCATACCCACTTACATAACAATGAGACTATTTCTCATTTGTAGGTTGATATGGAGGAGAAATATAAGACTATATAGCACTCATCAAATAAGTGCGAGATACGATTCCAAAAGAGGATAACATGGGAGAATTGCATGGACTGGATGTCATGCTAGAAAAGGTACAAGATAATGATTGGTAACCATGCAGGATAGACAAGCCACCATCGAAATGTGTCTCTAATCATGTTGCAAACATGGATGAAGCTGCAACATGGGTTTAATTGGCCATAGTGGTAGATGTATATTGAGGAACCATAGAGGACTTATTCATGGTTAATTGTCCCAAAAAGGATTGTTGTGCGAAATTTAAGGGTGATTTGAAAGGAGATGAACTAGATAAAGGAGCTTGTGATGGAGTATGATTAGGAGAAGGAGAAGGATGGGCTTGGTAAAGAGGTGTCCCCCTCAAATGGATAGGAGAGGAGGTTTGAGGTTATTTTCTAGCAATATCGTCAATGCTCAGAAGACAGGTTGAAGTGGTTCACCACCTGGTCCAAGATATATACATTGTGGTTGAGTCTCAAAAAAGGGAAGGGAAAAAGAAGTTCCTAAAGTAATAAGTGTAGTTAATTGAGGTGCCTCAAGTTATATAACCTCGAGTTATAGTGTTTCTAATTAAAGATACTCAGGTTGAATAACCTCGGGTAATAAAATCTTAGGTTCTTCTGTTCTAAATGTGTGAGACTCACTACAAACTGAAGAAGTAATCTCAGGTTCAGTACTCATAGGGAGAGATGATCCTGGTTGATCGATCTCAGATGGAGGATGAGAAGAGGTAGCTCCCGAAGTACTAGATTCATTATTTTGTGATTTTTTATTCTTCTGATGATGTCCAAGAATTTCCTTAGGGGGAAGAGGAGGAAATACTTGCATCCTATGCAAATTTTGGGGTTGAGGAGGCTGTTCTTCCATGTTGGTTTAATAAATTTTGAATTAACAAAAAAAAAAAAATCAAAAAATGGTAATCTATGAAAAAAGGTTTACCAAAAAAGTGTGAACTACAATATACCACATTTGAGAGCGAAGGATTTACGTATGGGCAAGCAATCTCCTTGAATGTTGTGTTCGGTGTATCATACTATACAAGGTGGTTGACTCAGTTACCTAAGGTAAAGATAGAAACCTAGTGTGGACTTCCAAAATATACCCAAAGGTATGTGGAAGCACCGTCTGTGTTAGTATTGTCTAATGCATAACCGTATGATGAGAGCATTCCCATACAATTTTCATGCGTGGAGCATCATCCAATATAACTGAAGGAACATGTATAAGAGTCTGATACACTTACCTATGTGGAACAAGATATCATCCATAGAATGAAACACTAGAAAAAAAATGACAACTCCTATGTTTATAGACGCTGGAACACATCTGTAGCCTAGATCTCTAGATGTTTATATTAATGTTTCAAATGCTCCTTAAGATTGGTTCAACAAGTTTCAAAGTTTAACTTGAATTTTGTTTCAATTTTCAAGGCTCACCACGAATTTCACCTGAATATCCTAAGAATTCACTCTAGCATGATAAAATGAAGTTTTATTTTCAATGAAAATCTATGTACATGAGGGAAGAAAAAACAGAGTAATGCAGCATACAAAATGTAGAAAAAATAAAATAAAAAATAAAAGATAAAAAATTGTTAAATCAATTCTCGTAATGCAATTGTTCCAAATTATAATTTTACACACAGAAACCTAAATCGAATGCAAAATACAAAATGATGAGATTTTTCTTTTCAATCCTCTTAATTTCCAGATGAAATGAAAAACTAAGATGCTTGTTAAATTACAAATATGAGAAACAATATAGAATCATCACTGGAATATCAATTCTTTCAAGCAATCAATGATCAAACAAAAGTTTGCCAATGACATAATTGACAAGAAAAAGGAAAAATGCAAAATAATTCTTATAAAAGAGTATTAAAATAAAAAACAAACAAAGTGAAGTTTTTGAAGAGATCAAGACACACTTAGGGATAGAAGGAAAACTACTTAGAACAAAGTAGATCAGAGAGCAAGGCAAAAGAGGCAATTTTTTTGCATCTTACAACGATCAATGCAAGTGTAGAATAAGCACTAGTGCTTTGCAACATAGGTGTAGAAGAATGAGGAGGCGCACTAGAGTGCTCTATCTCTAGACCAAGGGGTGCACTAAAGTGGATCCAACCAAATTACGACACAAAAAATAAAATCAAGATCAGAGAAGGGTTTTCCTAGGGTCAATCATGGCCTGAGTGAGGCAATCAAGGTCAATTAAAGAGGTGAAAAAGGTGCTAAGGTCAAGGAGACCACTAAGGGAATAAAACGCCCCCTGTGGAGTCTCCAATTTGTTATGAAAAATTTATGATTTCAGACAAAAGTAATCCCCCTATACATAGTGGAATGGTCTAGAACAACAAAAGGAAATGAATATAGAGTTTTTGTTAGAGAAATTGAAGAATGGGAAAGAAGTATACTTGGAATCCATCGCAAGATTTACTTTCCTCCTTGCTTGTAAAATCCAATATTAGCTTCGAGTGTTGTAATTAGAACCTACACATATAACTAAGACAAACCAAGGATCCACAACATCTACGTAGCATAATTCAATTACTCTATTCAATGAACAAACAAGGCATTGAAATACATGAATGTAAATGTAACACAACACACATAGGAAAACAAAATACTCTTTGTATTAATAGAAATAATAGAGAGTTTAAAATAAAGAGTAGTAGTTGACCTTGTAGAGATATCTGCAAGTTGAATTTTCCTTCCTTGTCATAGAGAACGCTTCAATGTCACCCTAATGTATGAAGATGATGACTCCTTTAGATTCAAAGCAACAACATGAGGGTGTGATCAGTATCCAAAAACCAACCTTGATGTTATGAATGGCAATAAATTTATAGGAGATGATAGTTTAGGATTCACCATAATGAGTTTGAGATCCTCTTATGATGGGAGGATCAGCTCAAGGGATAAGAGGTGAAGTCTCCAAGGTAGGATCAGATAGGACTTGAGATTGTTATCCATGATAAATGGTTAAAACAACCCATGGAATATTTTATAAGAGGAAGCTTTGGAAATATTTTTAATTTCCTGAATTTCTAGAGTCAGTGCACCTACAAAAGGGAGCAATCGACTCTTATCAGTGCTGGTATAGAAAGGAGAAACCAATGATGAACATAGGTTACTAACGAGAAGGGTGTGTTGGGGCTAAAATCGTTGATTTTGAGTTATTAATCCCAAAACACAAACTTTTTGGAAAGGTCATGCTTAGGGATTTGTGTAGGGATGATGACAACATGTTCACGGATGTGGATTGATCTGATTCGTAGTCTTATTGAACATATGTAGAAAAATGGCCTATAACACCCTGCAATGAGTAGAAAGATAGAATATGTGTAGACTCAAGATGTTCGATAAATATGGCATAGACGCATGGGATAGTTACACCCTGGGGCCTTAAAAATCATGCAGTGAATTACCACTGGTCTCTCGAAATGTACCCTTGACCATCATGTTGTATGCAAGGGATACACACTAGGTAAATATGTCAAATCCACCTTCCAAGGCTGAGATAGTAGAGCTAGAGAAATCTTGGAGTGAGTCCACTCTGATGTATGTAGACCATTTTCTACATCCTCTATAGAAAAACACAAGTAATGTGTGATTTTTGTTCATGATCTTTCTCGAAAATGCTAGATATTCTTCATGATAAAAAAGGATGAATTTTTTTTTATTTTTTTGAATTCAAAGCATTGGTTAAAAAAGATACTGGTTAGAAATTAAAAACCGGAAGAAGTGATTGATGAGGCCCACTATTGCAACAAGAATGTTTCAACTCCCAAGGATACCAACTTAAATTGTCAACTCGAGGTTCATATAAAATATAGAGGTATTCACACTATATGTGCAACATACAATGTGTCATTCTTTCATTGATCCATTGCAATGAAATGAATATCATGAAATCAAACACTAGCCTAAACTAATTGTAGAAATGGAAATGCTACTTGCTCAAATGTAAACACTAATCCTAATTGCAAAGGAGGTAAACGTTATGCTATTTGCAAGAATGAAAAGTAATCGTCTATTTTCAGAATGTAAACCCTGTGCTACTTGCAACAATGTGAATCATTATTCTAACTATAGAATGTGAAAATTTTCCTTAAAAAGAAGTTAATCCTATGCAAGAACAACAATTTTTATTTGAAATACTAAGAGCATGAATTCAAATAAATAGGCCTAATATAATTTGTAAAATTGCAAGTCCTAAGCGGTTTTTATTCTTCCTAAAACATGGATTTAGAGCCTAGGGGTCAATATTCAAGCCTAAGGGACAAAACCAAGCTTTTGGAGTAGATCTGGTTAAGTTTGCATGTGCTACAAGAGGCCTTGTTTTGTTATAGGAGGATATAACTTGCCGTATAACCAAGTAAACCAAATGAAAATGGGATGATAATTTTTAGTTTATTAAGTAGGATCTCTTAGGACTCCATTCCAAGTGGAATCATTCCAAACTACCCATGTTAACACATGCTAAATAATAGTAGAAAATTATCACTCTAAAAACTGGAAATTCAAGAACTAGTGAGCTAGTTAACCTACAAAATGCCTAACCTAATTAAGTGAAAATTCTATGGGGTATTTTTTTTATTAAATTGAATTTTTTTTTGACCCAATTATATTGGAATCAACTAAATTAATCTCATTAACATGTTCTAAAAAATAGTAGAACATTACTACTAGTTTGCAACAAGGGACTTCTAGTATTTCTAGATTTGTGAACTAGTAAACCAATCCAAGTAGCTCAATGATGAATGTAAATTTCCAAACTTGTTATAAGGATGAATCATCCTTGTGACTCTATAAATAACCTGTAAAATAACTCACTTCAATCATGTAACAAATAAGACCTAGAAGAAAAGAAGCATGAATAATAAATGTAGAAATAAGAGATGCAAGTGGAAAAGACATTCAAAGGACATAAAAAAATTATACAAGATGGCTTTCAGGCTCCTCAGATGGCCAAGCCCAATGAAACTTAGATTCCTATGAAGGAAACTAATATTTAGAAGCTAAAAATGCCACCAAACTCCATTATTTGAATCAATCCAAGTACATCCCTGCTAGAAATGAAAGTGGAGCTACTAAATAACAAGTTTTCTCCATAAGAATACTAAAAAATACATGCCTCTAGAGGAAAATTCGAATTGGTACTCACAAAAATAGATCAAGAAGCATTCTCCTTTGAAAGGAGGTAACTTTCCCCTCCAAAATCCATCAAAAATTGGATCTCATTCCCATCACTAGGAATCTTGATTAAATGATAGAGAACACATCCGTAGATTTTCTCAATCAATGGAGCTCCAGAATTTCTGAATAATTTCATGATATCTTGTTCATTTATTATCCTGTCTTCATCCATCTTGTAGTAGGGAGAAAGTACCTATATTATCTCATTTAGAATTTACTCAATATTTTGCAAATATAAGTAATATTAGGCACATAATACACAATTATCTCTAAACCTTCCTAAGAACATATTAAAGCTTAAAAGACATCATTAAGTATAGAAGGAGAGATTTAATATAGGCTTTATGTACCTCAGAAATGTTAGATGGGCCTTAATTTGTGTCTAATTTGGAGGCCCGTCATACCCCACTACTGAAACTGGTGTTCATCCTCTGAGCAACCTATCCATCTTCTTGCCCTATTGTTTTTCAATTATGCCTTAGATGAATTTTATAATGTCCCATACTAATGTGGATGTAGCTTCCCTTGCTAGATAAGATCTTTTTTTATCTCAATTTCCCATCATTCCTTTGATTCGCCCTCTTAGTTTTAGTATTTCAAAAGTATATGTTGATTCTCCTCCTCTCATGACTTCAATAAGAACAAGGAGTTTCGTTTTTTTCTACAAGAGTGATAGTTTTTATGGAAAAAGAGGTAGAATAAATGTTATTTTTATGATGTTTAGGAGAAGGGAGAATTCAACATGCAACCCAAGACACTTTATCCTTAATGACACAAATTCACTGATCTTTCTTACTGAGATTTAAATATGTGGAAACTACAAAGTATTATTTTGAAAATCGAGAGATTTTTAAGTGTTTTCATGCCAAGTATTCATGGTGAAAGTTTGTACTTTCCATTTCCCTCATGATTCTTTCCTCCTTCTTAGGGTTTGAGGGAAATTTTGTCTACTACCAAGCTTCTAGTAGCAACATGTGACTTTCCTATAGCACTTTTTGCATACCCGGTAAGTTCCTATGCAGTGGAGGTTGTTGTAACAGAAGAAGTTTTTGATGGTCTTGTTTCAAGGTTTAGGAAAGAAAAATTACAACATTCACCCAACACACCATATTATTAAGCAAATTTTCAGCCAATCGAACTATTTTCTCATCCTAGAATTCAAACTCTAAATTTGCATAGTACTTTTTCTTGTTTATTGAGGTGCTTTTGGAATCCTTATGCCAAATGTTGGAGAGAAGGAATTTTTATTTACATTTCCTTTTAATATTTCCTTGCTTCCCAAGGTTCTAGTGGTTGTTCTGGCTGAAATTTTCCTTCCTATACCACTCTGTTAGCTTCCTATAGCAAATATGTTCCTCCTGTATCAGTTATGTTCTTCTTGTAGCAAATTTTTCCCTTCCTATAGCAGCTAATATTTGCATGCCAAGAGATGGTGGATCCACCTTTTAGTTTTTATTTTTGTTTTTTTATTATTTTATTATTTTTCTCTTTTTTTCATGCATGAAATTTTTTTTTTTTTTTTTTTAACTACATTGGCCTCCAACTAATTTTTGAACTCCATAATAACATCCCACTTTCTTAAGTATTTTTTCACGTTTGTCTCATTTATCTCCCACATTTGTGTTTGTCCTTTGGAGAAAAATTAAGTGACCTGCTAGATAAGCCTGAGGCTTATTGCTATTAATGTTGGTTATAAAAGACCTTTCGTTCTCTCACTTTTAATGTTTTCTCAAGCTAGAATAGGTTTGAAGGGTGAGGTTAGAGAGTTGCATACCTCTGCCTTACCATGAGTGTTTTTTTGTGCATGATGTTTTTGTAGTTGTGGAGGTTGTCTTTCATGATATTGAAGCTACATGTGATAATCTAATGGAGGTCCAAGAGGTTTCCTTGTTGTTTCTATTTCTCTTCTCCTGAGACAATCTTGATGTGAGTGTTGTAGCTGATCATATGTCATTTCAAATAGAGGCAAGTTTGTTGTGCATGTCTTCTGCATTTTCTTAAGAAAGATGTATATTTTTTTATGTTCTCTTCTTGGTTGATGTTTGATGATGCAGGTATGTCCTTCATGCATATGTTCTTTGGATCAAATGTTATTACTTGTTGAGTGATCAAGAATCTTGTAGCAACTAACATAAGGTCTTGTAGTTGGTTGAGGATCAAATTTATCATCTCCAAATTCTCCATGGGGGCTGAGTTCTAGATTTGGTACTCTAGCTATGGTATGGCAGGGGATGTGTACACTGCTAAGGTCACAATTTCCTTCAGTTTTTTCCTTTATAAATACTGATAATTCATGAGTAATATGTTGACAAGGATCACAAACCTTTTTTTTGGTGGAAGGGATGGAAGAAGGGGTGAAAATGGGTTATTTTCATGGACAAAGATGAAAATGAAAGTGGAGATGAGGTCAAGTGGTGTGGAAAATGAATGATGAGGCTATGGTGGACTCCTCCTCTTGTTCCTAGATGAAAAACATGAGCTATCAACCAATTTTCCATGCCAATCACGCTCCTGTGGCAATTATGGTCCCTCCTGTAGCAATTATGGTTTCTTTTGTAGCATTTCAGGATAGTCTCCTGTAGTAGAATTTTTTATCCATATCTATCACACTGTAGATTGGTGATCTGAACGTTTTTTAGCATGTTTTCATCATATTTATGCACCTCCCCATAAAAAATCTTGGCCAATGGATGCACAAATCGCAAGAAAAATAAAAAATGGTTGTAGGTGATGGAGGCCAATTTCATGAAAATTGTCTGTTGGCATTTGCTGGAATTGCTTGAGCATGTTATCATCATCCATATTAATCTCCCCATGAGACAAATTTTCCAATAGATTCACATTTTTTTCGAAATGGTAAAAATAATTTTATGCTTCGTGTATTTTGGCCTCTTGTAGTAAAACAAAACCCTCCTATAACATTTTAGGACAGCGAGGAAAATGAATGGGAAATGCTTGGAAATGATCGGTGGATGTTGGAAATGGATCAGGGTGATAGATTTACATGTCCCTTTTCCTTTTGGAGCATTTGAGCAAAGGAGGAGAAATCCCAAGTTTGATTTTCTTTGATTAGGTTTTTGATAAACTTTTCTTTTGGTAGCTAACCTTTTTTTGTTGCTTGCAAAGGTTGGAGAGCACTTGCATTCATCAGAGAGAGATACATGGAGAAAATAAATTTTTATTTTTATTTTTTCAATTTTTTTCTCTTTTTTATTAGACCTACTAGCCACCTCAATGAGGTTTTCAACTGGTGTGTCTGCCTAGATGCCTCAAAGGAGGTTTTCACCTAAGTTTGTTTTTTTTTCCAACCCATTAACCATCTCTTAGAGGTTTTCAATCAATGAACCAATCTCAGGTGCCTCAAAAGAGGTTTTCACCTAAGATTTTATTCCTTTTCTCTTTTTTTTTTCCATTTATTTATTTATTTATTTATTTATTCAAGTGTAGGAATACTTCCAAGATCACGTGTAGGCTGAAAACATATGCTTTGACATGTACCTGAATATTAGAGACCAAATTCTTTGAATTTGATGATATCAAACACTTCTAAAGAACAAAGTGATGCTCCATCTTGTTTATTTTCTAGAAGCAAACCTCAATATAGTTTTTATGCCCTTGGTTTGCTTGCTCTTATAGATCATTCTTCATGTCTTCTTCTACTATGACATTCAAATCTTCCTCTTTGTATTGGTTATTCTCTTGAACACATGGAGGATATGATGGTAAACATGAGGGAACTTTCTCAATCTTTGATTTTGATGTCTTCTCTTCATCAAGTGCAACCCATGATTCCTTGGTCTTCTCATTTGAATCTTCTTGTTCTGAATGTTGTCCTTCAATGACATCAAGAGAATATATTTTTTGAAATACTCTTTCCTAAGCTAAGATGAATACCATTTAGATCAAGAGGATATGTTTGGAAGTGTTTTACCTCAACATTATAAGTGTCTAAGCTACTTCCTTGTGTGGGTTTGGAAATGGTGGTACACGTAGTTGAGATGGAGTGAACCTTTGAGATGAATGTGGTTTAGGTTGTGGTTGTGGTGGAGGTTTATGATAGGGATAACATGGAGTTGGGTATGGAGGATATTGAGGATATTGTTGATTTGTCCCATAAGTTCCTTTCCAACTTTGTTTCCAAGATTGGTTTTGGGGTTGAGATGACCAAGGTAGCCAAGGAAGGGGTGTGCTCCAATTACTTTGATATGGATGTGCATAAGCTTGAAATTGTGAATTAGATTCTTGCTACCATGGTATTCTTGGAGGTAAATAACAGAATTTCTTTAATGAATGAATTTCTCCATTTTCCTGTTGGTAAACTTCCCTCAACCTCAGTAATGATGGACAATATTTAATAACAAGCTATTTTGCATGGACAACACAAATATCATCGTCTTATTTTTTCTCATTTTGAATTCTTAACATTTCTACTTGTTCACTTAGATTGCTAGGAATTTATTTTTTAAAGTTATCAAGCAAATTTCCACGTTCAACATGACTTACCAATCTTGATGCCGATTTACTTACCCTTTACCTTCCTCTTGATTTGTGCTTGTATGTTTCACAATTTTCTTCAAATGATAATTGGTATACATCACCTCTACTCATGTGATCAAGGAGATCAATCCACTCATCTCTAATTTTTCTAAGAGGGTTTTTAGTGTGTTAGCTCCTAAATGATGTAATTTTTCCCTATTAACATTATACGTGAACCTCTCTATTAGATCCTCAAAGCTCCCATATAATTTTTGAGTCATTCTAAATTTTTCTTCTCTAAGATCACGATATTAATATTTTTCAAGAAATGTATTTTGCATATCATTCGATGATCTTATTGAATTTTGAACCATTTAAGAGCTCTATCCTTCAATGTTTCTGGAAACAATCTCAACTTCCGAGTGTTTAGTAAGTAACCATAAGATCTACAAAGGATTTAAAATTGAAAGAAAAAGGTTTCTAGATCCTCTGACCTCATACCATGGAAGTCGGAAAGGGAGGGATGTTCTTCATATGAACACTAATATTAGTATCTTGAATGGGAAATCCAAAAGGATATTCCTCATTGTCATCATCTCCATTCATTTATTCTACCTTCTCTTCCACCTCTTCTTCTTGTACCTACAAAAGTGGATGTTGATGTCGTTCTTACTACATCACATGATCAAATGGAGGGGTTTGGTGTTAGAGAATTATTTTTTATAAATTTAAAAAAAAAAAAAAAAAAAAAAAATACTATTGCAATACATTTTTTCTGTCTTTGAAATGAAATATTCCTAATGATTGTTTTTTCTTGCAAAAAGTAAGAGAAATGAATCAACTAGGTAAGAAAACAATGCATAATTTGACACCTCCCCCAAAGCGATGCCAAAAAGTGATGAGCCCCAATATTGCAACAAAAATGCTACAACTCCCAAGGCTACCAACTTGAATTATTAACTCGGGGTTTGTACAAACTTAAGAGGTTTCGACTCTATATGTACAACATGCAATGTGTATTTTCATTGATCTAATGTATTGAAGTGAATATCATGAAATCAAACACTAGACTAATTTAATTTCAGAAATGGAAGTGTTACTTGCTCAAATGTAAAGACTAATCCTAATTGCAAGAAGGTAAAGCTTATGTTATTTGCAGGAATGAAAAGTACTTGTCTATTTTCAAAATGTAAGCCTTGTGCTACTCGCAAAAATGTGAACTATTAGTCTAATTGCAGAATGTGAGAAGTTTCCTTGGCAAGAAATTAATCCTATGCAAGAACAACAATTTGTAATTGAAATCCTAAGATCATGAATTCTAATAAATAGGCCTAATATACATTGCCCAAAGGCAAGTCCTAAGCGGTGTTTATTCTTCCTCAATCATTGATTTAGAGCCTAGGTGACATTATTCAAGCCTAAGGGGAAAAACCCAAGCTTTTGGAGTAGCTATGGTTAAGTTTACACGTGCTATAGGAGGGCTATAAGAGTACCATAGGAGGCCTTGTTTTGCTACAGGAGGAGATAACTTGCCGAATGACAAAGTAAATCAAATGAAAATGCGATGGTATATATTTTTATTATTAATTAGCATGTATTAGGACTCCATTCCAAGTGGAATCAATCCAAAATACCCTTGTTAACATGTGCTAAAAGTACCAGATAATTACCACTCTAAAAATTGGAAATTCAATAACTAGTGAGCTAGTTAACCTACCAAATGCCCAACCTCATTAAGTGAAAATTATATGGGGTAATTTTTTTTTATTAACTTGAAGGTTCTTATGACCCAATTAAAGTGGAATAAACTCAAATGACTCTCATTAACATGTTCTAGAAAATAGAATAAAATTACTACTATTTTGCTACAAGGGACATCCAAAAATTCTATATTTGTGAACTAGTAAACTGATCCAATTAACTCAATGATGAATATGTCTTTCCAAATTTGTTCTAAGGATGAATAATGATTTTGAATCTATAAATAACTTTCGAAAGAACTAACTTCAATCATTTAACCAATAAGACCTACAACAAAAGCATGAATATTAAATGCAGAAATAAGAGATGCAAGTGAAAAATACATTCAAAATACGTAAAGGAATTTCACAAGAGGAATTTTAGACTCCTAGGATGTCCAAACCCAAGGAAATTCAAAGTAATATGAAGGAAACCAAGCTTTAGAAGCTAAAAATGACACCAAACTTCATTATTTAAATCAATCCAAGTACATCCTTGCTAGAAATGAAAGTGAACCTGCTAAATAACAAGTTTTCTCCACAAGAAGACTAAGAAATACATGCCCCTTGAGGAAGATTTGAATTGGTACTTATAAAAATAGATGAGGAAGCATTCTTCTTGAAAGGAGGAAACTTTCCCCTCCAAAATCCATTAAAAAGTGGATCTAGTTCCCATCACTAGGAATCCTCATTAAATGACATGGAACACATCCCTAGATTTTCTCAATTAGTGGATCTCTCGAATTTGTCAATAATTTCATGATATCTTGTTCAATTATTATTCAATCTTGTCCCATTCTATAGTAGGGAGAAAGTCCCTATAATATATCATTCAAGATTTACTTAACATTCTCTCAATATTATGCAAAAATAAATAATATTAGGCATATAATATGTAATTATCTCTAAACCTTCCTAAGAACGTATTAAAGCTAAAAAAACATCTTTAAGTGTAGAAGAAGAGATTTAGTATAGGATTTATGTGCCTAAGAAAGGTTATATGGCCCTTAATTTGTGTCTAATTTGGAGGCCCATGAGTGATAATTGGGGAGAATTTGTATCTAACACCTTCAAGGAATTTTTTTCCAAAGAGGGTATTAGACGAGTATTGTTAACACCTCGTAACCCAAAACAAAATGGGGTGGATGAAAGGAAAAATATAAACATAGTGGTAGCACCACGAGCTATGTTACATGATCAAGGTGGTGAGCACTAGTATTGCAGCAACAATGCTGCAACTCCTGGGGCTTCCTGCTTTACTTTTATCAACCCGGTAGTTCGTCAAAAACTTTGAAGTGACGGTGTTGTATGCACAAGTACTAGCTCTTACTATAGGCTGTCACTTGGTCAGCTAACGCAAGATCACTAGGAGCTTAAGCCAACTTCTATAAATTCTCAGAAGAAGCTTTTAACGGTGATGAAAGAAAGCTAACTCTACAGAGGCTATTCTATTTGCAGAAAGAGAAGGAAGACTGAAATGTAACGCAAACCCTAGCAAACCCTAAATTATCCAACTAACCCTACTTTTGCAGAAAAAGATATAGAAATTGATGCAATGAGTGCCATTGACTACTAAAAAAGGTAAATTACATTTATTCAAGCTACTTCTGAAAAGAAATGAGAAGAAAACATATTTTTGTGATTTTGAGTGTTTCTATGTGAAATTATTATGCTTGTAATTTATCTGGTTGTGATTGTGTAGAATTTTGGTGGTGAAAGAAGATGGACTTGCTCTTTGCAGAGGTGGAGGAAGGTGTGGAGAGGTCCTAAGAAGCCCCTAGTACCTTTCTAAAGACTTCCATTGCAATTGGATTTCTAAAAACCACTTACAGGGAATTCTACAGGAGGCTGCAGGGGATCTACAGGAGGCCGAGAGCTATTTTTGGAAGTTTTGAAGGTGGAAAAATGATGGGAAAGGGTAACTGAAGGCTAGATGAAGGTGTTGAGGTGTCTGGAGCTTATCAAGGAAGATCAAGATGGAACATGATGGTTGGATTTGTTTAAATCGCATGAGAGAAGCTTATGGAGAAAAATGCAGAAATTAGGGCAGATTGACAAAATGTTGCGAATGACTTGGGAAATCCATGGGAGGTGAGCTAGTGCTAGCTGATTTCTGGATTTATGGTGGGTTGAGGTGCCCTGCAAGAGATCTTCACATCTACTTAAAAAAACTAATCAAATAAAGGACTAACTATACCATGAAAACATAAATTTCTCTAGCTTGACCTAATTTCTGACCTACAAACAGAAAACGCTGAACAATAACCTTTGAAAAGAAATGCATGCAGTGAGATCTATTGTAAAATAACAGGAAATGATCTGGACAATTGAATTTGAAGCAATACCTTATTCTTTCCGAATCAAGTCATCACACTAGAAATTGCATGAGAGAGAAAAACTGTGTTCATGGTGGTAGCAGTAGTGCCTTGACCTCGAATCATAGTCCCAAAAAGGGAGAAAGGAGACCAGGGTATACTGTTGGCCTTTTTGAATCTTATTTTTTCACTACATTAACCTACTTGACCAACTAAAACAAAAATAGTTATGCAAACCATCAAATACAACCTAATCTAAACAAAGTCAAATGAATCTATGTAACAGAAATTAACTCATTAACTGAAGCAAAAACATATAAGTACAAAGAAAGAGGTGCTAAGCAGCTTGGGTTGGGCCCTAACCCAAGATCTTCAACCCTCTAAAAGAGATCAGTACTAGCTCAGGAAATATTTCATCTTCATTATCAAAAATAATAGTCACATTACATGAACTATTCTAGAAAAGAAACTCGCAAATGAGCTGAAGAAGTGTTGCACAAAAGTGAGAAAATTATACTAATGATTGGCTAACCTACTGAGGCTCTAGCCCCCCCTATTCATATATATGGATTCCTCCAATAGTCCTCCTAAAATCAAGGAGCTCGGCTTCTTAGAACTGGAGATAAATAGCAGTGCTTCTTTACTTGCTCGGCTGCCCCTTGGATGCATCAATGTGGACCTTTGTGCTCCAAGTTGTTGATGGAGGATTCAAGGAAAGGGGTCATAAATGAAGGAGACATCCCCTACAAATCCTCTTCCTTATTTTCCTCGAGTATTTTCTTCCATTTGCTTATAGATCAATTGACTTTGTCCAAAATTGACCAAAAAATCTGCATAAAGCACACATTAGACTACATGGAAAAATGACTAACCCAATTCACTCTATTAGCATAAATATATTGAAAAACATGCAATAAACTAATGAGAATGGTGGATTAAGTCAAATTAAGAGGCAAAATGAGCCCATATAATTACCCATTTTTGGGTCTCATCATAACCCCCTACTGAATGGGTTGCTCATCCTCTAAGCAACTAGTCTAACTCTTCATCCTTGATGGCTCTAATATATTACCTAAAATCTCATGCTTCTGATGTGATATATTCCTCTTTATCATGGAATCATCCCTTTATATCCACCTCTTCCCATTTTTTCTGTTCTTCCTCCTCTTTTACTCCTTCCAGCAGTCCTAGCAATAGTGGAGGACTGAATTTGAGGCCAATCCAATTGGCCTTCAAACTTTGCATAGAGTGCTTATATAGTGGCACTCTCCTTGTGGCTTCCTTCATCCTGTTTGCCAAGTGATACTCCCTAATCTGTAGGTTGTGTGGCAATGTGTTCCACCTTCTCATGTAGGCATGAATGCAGTCATCTCCAAACAATCTCTCCATGTCCTCAAAATGTGCAATAGCCTAGGCCTGCTGATCAACATATTTGGGGACACTTTGAGGATTAGCTGCAAGGTGTTGGTGGGAATAGATGAGAGCCATGGGGTATGCTGGTTCTACTCTAACCATCAGGGGTTCATTCAACTCTTTTTCCATAATTTTCTGGATTTCTGCTGCCCTTTTCTCTTCATGGCTCATCCAAGATGCCATGGCCATCAGCTGCAAGTCTCCTAACATAGCGTTGGGATCCCATAGGCTCATATCAGTAAGAGCCATGTTGTGCAAGTAAAACTCTGCCAGCTTGGTTTGTCCTTAGATGAACTATGATCACATAGATTCATGAATTGGCCATAATCCTGAAAAGGTATTGTGCCCCTCTAGGCTAGTGTCTTGATCTAAAATTGGAGCCATTGATCCTTGAGGTACACTGCATATAATTTGGTTGGCTGCCTGCACTGTAATGCCTCCATAGCCCAGCCAACCATGTAGGCTAATTGAGCTTCCCTTTCCTGTATCTACCTTCTTAATATTAACACCTCATTTTCTGCTTGGGGTTCCCCTTCCTGTTGCTATCTTATTAATATCTCACTTTCTACTTGGCGTTCCTTTTCCTTTTGCTGTCTTTTTAAGATTAACAGCTCATTTTCTGCCCGGGGTTCCCTTTCTTGCAGCTGCTTCTTTAACATTTCATTTTCTACCTCCAATGGAGCTCTTCTGATATTTTCTGTGTGCTTGACCATGCTCAATTCTTTTCCCATTTCCCTTAATTTGTTTTCCATGTGCCTAATGTCTTCCACCCCTCTTGACTTTGCAATCTGTATCCATGCATGGGTCCTTACTCTTTCCTTTTCCAGCTCAAAGAAAGGAGGGACTACAAACTTTTGTGGGATGATTTTCCCCCCTTCTAGAAGGTTGTAGTAAGAGCCTAAGTTAGACTACGGGTCAGGCTCTGGTATCTCTTTTGCCTTATCTTCCTCCTTGGTCTATTCTTCTGCCTTCTTTTCAAAATTTTTAGTCTCTTGAAGCTTTATCAATGTCTCCTGTAGAGTGGCTTGCACCTCCTGTAGGACTATTTTAGAGTCCATAAGTTTGATCCTTTCTTTCCAAGTAGAAGCTCTAGGGCTTCCCCTCTCATAAGTAATGGGGGTTTTGGATGGAGATTCCTCCCTTTTTGCAGCAGGGGCATCTTCAATGATGATGGGCTCCTTTGAAGGTGGTTGAGGCTTCCCCATCTTTATTCTGGTGATTTTTCGAGCCTTGAAGTACATGGAGGGTTGTCTTTTCCTTTTTCCTTTGGGCTCGGTTGGAGTACTAAGTGCAGCAAGAATAGTTGTTTCCTCTCTTTCTAGTGTCTCAGGATACACTTCTTCCTGCTTTGCTTCTTCTTCTTCATCTGTTGTTTTTCCTGTTTCTGCTGGTTTTGCTTCTATTGTCTCTGATTTTGTTTGCTCCTCTACTTGCTTAGTTTCTACTTTTCCTGTGGAAACCTTTTTCTAAACTGTCTTAGGCTTCTTCCTTTCAATTCTTGGCCTCTTATTTTTCTCTGTTGTGGTTTTACCTTTTTCTGCTTTTGATTCTTTCTTCTTCTCTACTTTAGGCTCATCTTTGGTGGTGTCATGTTTCTCCTTTCCTATCTACTTTTCTTCTTTTTCTGTGTGGGTTTCCTCTTCTTCCATTTGAGTGTTCTTTTCTTCTTCAAGGATTTCCTTCTCATCTTCCCCTTCTTGGTCTTCCTCCTCACTTTCAGATGGACTAAGGTCATAGGTGAGATTTTTTATATCATCCTCTTTAGTTGTGTTTCTGAAAATCTCTCAAGCTATGGGGATTGTGAAAGTGTGGAGGGCATCCTCCACTAGCAATTTAATTAGCCCATGGTGAGCCAATTGGTCTGGAACCCCTGCCTTCAATTTGGTGCTAGACTCTATTAAGGATTGGAAGAGAAAATATGGAATATTGAGTTTTCTGGATGCAGGAAGGTCCAAGCCATATCTTAGTTCATGTAACAGTCTGAAATGGTACCCATAAACTATGTTGTATCTTCCTTCACAGGAGATGTATTTCATAATCTGATAACTGACCTCATTCCACGGGTAAGGTATACTTGTTCTCCTTATGCCATTATTGTCCTCCACAAGATGTTCATTAGGCTGGAAAAAGGTCTTCTTGGCAACTTGACCCAGTGGTTGTTCTTCCTTGCTCCAGGGTAGTCCAAGTGGGAGACTTGTAATCCTACTGATGAACTCTGGGGTGATTTCTATAGTTAGACCCCTGAAATTGAAAGTGGCATGGATTTTTGAGTGAGGTTTTAAAGACAATATAAATTCCTCTATGACTTCATCATCATACCCATGCAACTTTTCAAAGAAAGGCATCTAATTTGCTCTAGTGAAGAGGGCTACCACTTCTGGATGTTCATGTAGATTAGTTGAATTCAGAGACTCCTTCCTCATAAAACCCCCTGTCATGATGTTTTAGATTCTGCTGGAATATCTCAATTGAAGAGGGAGGCAACAAGTTTCAAATCTAAAAATAGAGGAACAATTGAGGTTTTCTTTCAAGAAACAAGGAGAGAGTTTTTGTGGATTTTTTTAAAAACAAATTTCAACTTTCCTTCCTTCCAAAATCCATTCTCTAGACTCACATTACTTCTCTGTCTGTTTGAGGGAAACAATATCTTAAAAAACAGAGAACATATAGAATTATGCTTTTTCTTTTTCAAAATAAGTATATACCTAATGCAAGCTCACTCTTTATAGACTTGATTTTCTAGAGTTGCATCATTTCTTTACATAGGAGAATACCATGGAGGAGAAGGAGACAATCTTTCAGTGCAAAGAGCAAATGGAGAAACTGTATATATTTTTTTTAAAAACCATGGGCAGACTTTGTTCTCACTTTCCTTCCCTTTTCAACTCAATACCTCACTTGGAATCACACCACTTTTTGTATATATATGGAAATGTAGAGTGGGTTTTATTGAGCCTACCTTTTTTAGCTAGAATTTGTCATGAAATCTTGAGTTTTCCTCTACGGTGCTACTCACTGATCTTCCTGTAGAAAGGCTCTTGTAGGACTATGTTTTTGCTCCTATAGAGCCCGATAAGTGGAGGGGTTCTAAAACTGATAGAAAGCGACTGTTTCAAGGCTCTAGAGGTGGTAGGTAGGTTGTTATAGCTGAGAGCTCGTCGACACAAATGAGAACAAAGGTGGTGAAGGCAGTCGACTGCAACGTGCTTATGCTTCTAGGAGCGTTCTGTGGTGACAAGGTAAGGTGGTAGGAAGGGTAGTTACCCTCATCCGGACTGTTGGTCCCTGCTTCAGTTTCATGATGAAACTTTTATGTTGCTTGCATCAATTATTTCAATCATTCCCGTTAGATGCCACCACTACTTGTTTTGAGATTTTTTCGAGTTGACTGAACACACTTGCTAATTGCACCCACTGAGTGTTGTTTGAACTGGACGAGGGTGTCCAGTTAGCTAGCCACTGATCTTTTTTAATCACAACCATCTCACTTGTCCATGCAGTTTTTAAATTATACTCATGCAACAGAGGAACGGGTTTAGTCACTTACCTGTTAGTTGAGAATTGCATGCTACCGTGTTGTTGCATGCTCAGACTTTGGCGTCCTATCCATGGATTTCTGCTGTTGGAGCCCATGGCTTCTGAATTGGTGGCCCGACTACCTCGTACAAGTGATCTTCAATTAGGACCAGGCTCCTTGTGCGTTTTATGAAACTGTGGCTGTGCTGACCCTGCCTCTGGAGCTCGATTTTTAAGGGGATCAACTGCTACAGGAATCTTGTAGGATTTCTTGTAGTTACTTCTCCCTCTAAAACTTTGGCTGAGGCTTGAGCAGGGACTGGAGAGTAGATGAGGAAGGTTCTGTCAGTCAAGGAAAAGTAGCTAGTATGCACTAGGTAAGAGTTAAGTTAAGGATGCTACTTGTTTATTCTTCATTTTTTTTTTAAACAAAAGAAATAAGATTTCTGTGTTTTCTGTGCAGGGAAGAAAGAAGCGAGTGGAAATGTAGTGGTGTAGGTATGGTATGGGGAGTTAGGAGGGTGAATGGTGGTAGGGGGGTCCACAGGTCTTCTGGACAAGTTTCTAGCCCTTTGATCCTTTTCTTGACTTGATTTCAAGCTCTCTGTGATCTCTACAAGAGCCTCTTGTAGAATGCACAGAGTCTCTTGTAGGATGCATAGTTTTCTAGAACAAATGAGACCAGGGAGTAGGAAAAGACAATAGTGATGTAGAAATGGTCTATCAGAGGTGTATGCGGCTCGGCCATGCCACTATTTCTTCTATGGCCCTCCTACAATCTATAATGCATTCAGAACAAGTTAATTTTTATGTTCCTGTTTTTTCTTTTTTTTCTTCTCTCTCTCTCTCTCTCTTTTTTAAGAGATAGTTAGGGCACCTCTAGGAGGTTTTCACCCTCATTGCTTCCCCTGGTTGCCTCCAAGGGGAGGTTTTCACCCAGGGATCTTTTATTCTCCTCATTTTTCCTTTTTGTTTTTTTCCATTTTTTTTGTGTTTTCTTTTTCTTAGGGTGTGGGTGGAGTGGAGGTAGAGACTTGCTCCACTACGAACACTATTTTACTCAGATTCTCAATGAAATATTGCTTGGAGAGGGGATTCTTATAGATTTTCAACCTATGCCCATTAACAAGCATGGGGATGTCTTCTTTATAGATGGTCCTGATCAGAACTGAACCATGTTATTGCACCTTTCTACTATGTACAGTCCCAGCCATCTTGTCCTCAGTTTGCCCTTGAAATCTTTATACCTTGAATCATACAATAGTGCCCAATCTCCTTCCTGGAATTTTTTCTATTTGAAGTGTATGTCATGCCATATTTTCCTTTGAAGCTGGACTACCTTTGAGTGGAGAAGGGCCTGCAATCTTTGTTCATCCAATCCATTTAGCTAGAGTAACCTTTCCTTTTGTGCCTGGCTAAGATCTAGGTCTAGCTGAGCTGCCATCCTTAGTGTGTTATATTCAAATTCTATTGACAACAAAGCCTTCTTCCCATAGACTAGCTCATAGGGTGTGAACCCTGTGGTGGTCTTCCAGGTGGTGTTATAGGCCTAGGTGGCCTCAACCAATTGATCTGCCCAATATTTTCTACTGTTGTTCACTACCTTGGTAAAAAATCCCTTCCATAGCTCTGTTAGTGACTTCCACCTATCTATTTTCTTGTGGATGGTAAGTAGTGGAAGTTATGTACTTAATTTTTTTGATGTGTGAGTAGGTATTCAATTAGATTGGAGGTAAACTGACTCCCTTGATCTGTGACTATTTCTCCTGGATATCCAAACTTATAGAATATATTCTCTCTTAAAAACGCAGCTACCTTTTCTTTTGTTGCTGCCTTGATCACCTTTGTTTCTATCCATTTTTTCAGATAATCAGTGCACATGATGATGTAAGATTTTTGCTTTCAAGGAGGGTTGACAGGACCCACAAAGTTCATGCCCCACTTCTCAAATGGCTCGAAATTCAATTGAGGTTGTAGGGGCATCTCATCCCTTGGAGTAGGTTTCCCCATCCTTTAACACCAGTCACATTAAATGATATATCACCTTACATATTGGTAAAGAGTGGGCCAATAGTAACCTGCTTGCAGAATTTTGAAGGCAGTCTTCTTTGCTGCAAAATGGCCCCCATAGGGTCCATCATGATAGGTTAGGAGAATGTCAAAAACTTCCTCCTCCCGGACACATCTCCTCAAAACCTGATCTAGGCCAAGTTTGAAGAGATTACCCCCAATCCAAGTGAATGGGGCACTTTTCCTCACGATCTTGCTTTTCTCTTTTGAGGATAGGTGTGGCAGGAACTATGCGGAAGCTAAGTAATTTGCTATATCAGCAAACCATGGAGAGAGTACTGAGATAGAAAATAGGTGTTCATCTGGAATTTGATCATCCACCATTCCTTCTTCACCTGCAGGCAGATCTATTCTAGACAAAAAATCAGCAACAACATTTTCCTTACCCTTGTTATCAACAATGGTTAAATCAAATTGTTGCAACAAAAGAAACCATCTAATAATGCAAGCATTTACATCTGGTTTGTTCATTAAATACCTAATTACGGCATTGTCAGTGTGTACAAATGTTTGATAGCCGGTGAAGTAGTGTCTGTATTTATGGAATGGACTACAGCTAGAAGATCATTTTCGGTTACAATGTAGTTTAATTTTGCCTTTAACAAGTTTTTACTTACAAAATATATGGAATAAGGTAGCTTCTCATAAACTTGCCCTAAGGCTACTCCTATCGCTTTGTTTGAGGGATCTGGTTGTACCCATTAAACCCATCTAGGAAGGAGAAAAACTTCTTCCCTACCAGGCCATCTAACACTTGATCTATGAAAGGCAACAAAAAATGGTCCTTCTTGGTGGCCTTGTTTAGTTCCCGATAATTGACACAGATTCTCCACTTCCCATTTTTCTTTGGCACTAGCACCAAAGGAGAGACCCATTCACTATCAAAGATAGGGTAGAAGAATCCTGCATCCAGTAACTTTTGCATTTCTTCTTTAACAATGTCCTTAAGGGCTGGATTCATCCTCCTTTGAGGCTGCCTGACTAGTTTGTAAATCTACCTTAATGTAAATGTGATGAGTATAGACTGAAGGGTGCACTCCGTTCATCTCCTTATAGCTCCAAGCAAAAACATCGAAGTGGTTTTCTTAATAAGCTACATAGTTCTTTCTCCTGAGAGGTGGATAGGGATGAGTTGATTTTCTGTAGAAATTTTGAATAATATGACACTTATTCACAGAGATTATCTTGATTATACACTATTTGTGGAATCACGCATAATACATAACCTCCTCTATGTTGATCATCAATTTAGCAGTATTAAGAAACAATCGCATGCGCACATTGAAGCATCAATCACACATATCAACACAGTATATCACGGGGAAAGCATGCAGTTGAAAACCCCCAACTATCTGTATATTATATTGATTGAGAACACGTAACAATACATAGTGCAATACTCCTCACAAGTACTCAGTACTATCTCCACCTATTACACACAAACTAGCTCATATTTGAATCAATCACTGGCTCAAATCTCCTCCGCTGCTTGCCTGTCTCCACTACGCAATCCTGCATGAGAATATTGATGAATGGCTCAACCAAACTCGTATTTCCCTTGGCTGAACCACACAATCCTCATTGGCAATACTCAATCCATTGATTGTGAAAATCCCATGCACAACTATAGTCACAACTGACAGTTGTCTTTCCCTTTCACTCATCTCTAACACTTGTCTCCACTAAACTATCCATGCACTGAGTTAACTGATGTATTCCTCATTTGATTCATGAGTTAATAATTAGTGAATTAATTAATAATTAATTCACACCACTCATCACTAGTGTATTTTTTAGTTAGACTAAATACAACTAGTTCAACTAAGTCAAACTGAACACAACTCCGTCAACTCCTCATTCAACTCCACCAAACTCAATCACTTGAGTTCTAGCTGAAGTCCTTCATGCAATAGCTCAAGTAACCCATTAGAAAAGCGCATTTCCTTCTAGCAGTTTCATGTGCCACATCTGTAGCTCGAACTGAAGTGCTCCAAGAGAATAAGATAATGTTTATAGTCCAAATATTATTAAGAGCTAATAATATTCGACTGTTCTATTTTTTAGCCTGGCAGTCTAAAAATAGACTCCGCCCATATGTCTAAAAATAGAAGTCCATCTATTTTTACCAACATGACCAATCATCCACAAACATCCTGCAACTCATAGACCATGATCCATATGTCTAAAAATAGACATAGTCTAAAAATAAACTTTGCGCCAAAAATAGCCTGCGGGCCCACTTAGTGAAGACGACTTCGTTTCACTAAGCTCCATCATCTTGTTGCATTTTCAAAACTCCCTCTCAACAAGATATGGATTATCTGCAACCCCTATCCTGTCTTTGTGGTATTTGAATTTGCTCCTGGTGAGCGCCTTCGTCAAGATATCAGCATCCTGATCCTCCGTGGGAATATATGAAAGTAACATGATTCTCCGCTACACACAATCTTTGATATGATGGTATCTAATGTTGATGTGCTCTGTTGGGCTCCCTGCCCAATCTGCATCCTCCTGTCTGTAACAAGATCCATACCCTGATGTGCCTCTCTTGAGTCTGCACACATGCGACTCCACCAACTGTCAATAAACAGTGGCATCCACTACCTCTGCTAAAGTAGCATCCTCCTTCCTCCAACCTCTAGGAAGGAACGTAGTCTTCACATCCATCTGATAGATGTGCCACCCCATCTACATCACTTTGTAGATCCATCTCAAAACCGCCACTGATTTCCCCTCCGGTCTTGGGACACGCTCCCATGCACTATTTCTGACAATCAAATCATACTCTTCCACCATGGCATCTACCCATGCGGGATCCTCCACAGCTTCCTTGAAAGAGGATGGCTCAGTCACAACACATTTTCTCATAAGATCCATGTATCCAGTGTACCGATCAGGTGACTGTCTCTGCCTGCGCAGTGCTGTAGGTGGTCCTACAACCCTCTTTGCATCTTGAGCCAGTCGCTCATCTTCTGTAGTGCGCTTTCGCCCTCTGATGGTTGGCGCTGTATGAGTGGTCTCTTCCACTCCATGAACTTCATCTTGTGGTTGATCCACATCCTGAAGCTCATCCTTAGGAACTAATAGCTCCTCATCTACATGCAAGTGTGGCTCCCTCTCAAGTGAACACTCCATGCCTTTCTCCTCCTAAAATTTTATATCCCGTTGCACAACAGTCTTGCGACTGTCTGGCAAATACACACGATAGTTGTGGGGCGTATCAGTGTACCCCAAAAATATCCCAACCTCTGCGGTTAGCTCTAGCTTCTTCCTGGCATCCTTCGTCACATGCATGTAAAGAGGAGAACCAAAAATCCTCAAATGGGAAATATCAAGCCTCTTACCAGAATAAGCCTCCTCGGGTGTACTCATGCCAAGTATCTTGTGAGGACAACGGTTCTACACATATACTGTAGTATTGCATGCCTCCACCCACAAGTGAAGGGGTAGGCCCTGATCATGCGAAATCGCCCGTGTAGCACCCATGATCATTCTATGCTTTCGCTCAACAACCCCGTTCTATTGTGGGTTATGGGGAGCTATGAGCTCTCTTCGAATCCCTTTTGCGTTGTTGAAGTCCTTGAACTCGCCAGAGATGAATTCACCACCATTGTCGCTCCTAAGAGCCTTCACCTTCTTCCCTGATTCCTTCTCAACCAGTGCTTTGAACTCACAGAACTTTGAGTATGTCTTGCTCTTCTTCTGCATGAAGAAGATCCAACACTTTCTAGAGAAATCATCAACAAAGATCACATAGTACCTGTGCTTTTCTTTCGAAGCTACTGAGAAAGGTCCACACACGTCTGTGTGGATTCTCCCAATGATCCTCGTGGTGTGACTATGCTTCTCGTGAAAGGTGGCTTTCACAAACTTTCCCAAGGTACACCCTTTGCACTGATCTGACTGCGCAATAGTTCCTTTAGGAAGCCTAGTAGAAATATGCTACAGTATCTTCAAGGCTCCATGGTGAAGGTGGCCCAATCTTCGGTGCCACAGCTCGCCATCATCCCGGCTCACCACTCCTTTTACCTTGCATGCCATTGTTGTGCAGCCATCTACATGTAACTAATAAAGGTTCTTGACTTGAACCCCTATCTTCTGGGTTTCTCTAGTTGTATTACTACACAAGAAAGCCTTTCCCTCGCTAAAAACAACATCATATCCCTTGTCTTCTAACATCGCCACAGAGATAAGATTCTTCTTCAATCCTGGAACATGCATCACTTCCTTCAATACGAAGGTTTTACCAGACTCCCTCTCAAAGGAAATGGTACCGATATCGGTCGCACTGTATCTACCATCATTGCCCATCTCGATGTGCACTCCA
>APFE031734712.1:0-13359 GCA_000404065.3 Pinus taeda | reverse complement strand
AAATATGTTGTAATGTTATCAATGTTAACTTATGATGTCGTTTATGATGATATAACATATCTATATGCATGTACTTTGAATTATTTTATCTATATATGCTTATGTAATTGACTTATATGTTTGCATATCTTGGAGGAAGCAGAGGGTTTGGACCCTATGAGATCTACTCCAAACGTAGGAACCTTGAGTATGTCTCTTATCCAAAATTTTGCAATTCAAATGTTTGATTTTCATGCATGAGTGTTCGTTTTTGTTTTCATATTCTGCTCTGTTAGGGCTTTCAACCCTAGCTCTCGGAAACATTTCCCACCAACAGCGGACCCCAATTCTGGGTCAATGTTTAGAATCTCCTTATGTAAAACCAACTCCTCCACATTAATATGTTCCATACACATAATCAAATATGGATGATGTTATAAGCATAGTTGAGAAGTTGAAAATTGATGTCACCACATCCTTAGAGGAGCATTGACCCTCCATATGCAACCAAAAAAATTGGTTGCAAGTGGTTCTTCAAAAACAAGTAAAACGTAGATGACTCACCTGATAAGCACAAAGCAAGGCTCATGGCAAAATGATTTTCACAAAAAGAAGGCGTTGACTATGAGGAAACTTTCACTTCCACCACAAAATGGCAAACCATCTCGGCTATATTAAGGCATATTTATCAAATGGGGATTTGAAAGAAAATATTTTTATGTCTTAGCCTAAGTGTTTTGTTGTGAAGGGTTAAGAAAAAAAGTCATTCAAGATCGTCACACAAAAAAAAATTAGGCCATTAGCACCAGGAAAAACATCAGAGTCTAGTGTTTTTGAGTGGGGAATTGGCTTCAATCAGTGTCAAGAAATCCAGTACAAACTGAAATATTCATCTAGGCATCATGATTAGTACTAGGAATTGCACCAAGAACAATGTAATAAACTATTTCTTCCATTCTTGTTTCCATTTTCATCCATTTGTACTTCTAGTTTTTCTCCCAATTATGTTTCCTATTTTTCTTATGGTATGGCATCGAAAATATTTTTCTACTTAATGCCAAGTTATGCTTCCTTATAATGTCATTTTGTTGCATTTAATTGTGCAAGGATCTATTTCTCCATGATCTCATGCCTGATTGAGATCACCAGAAAACAAAATAGAGTGGCTAATACAATCTAATAATGATCCCCAATCCAGATGGCCATGCATGCAGTTTCAATGCAATTTATGATGCTAGAAAGTATGAGGAAGTATCTTGCCACCTCGTAGGTTGGTGAAGGGTTTTAGGCCTGATGCAGAATCTTTGCGCTCCAATCAAGCAATCTCTTTCATCCACTCCCGATCCAAATCCTATAGACAAACACAACCAAACAAAGACGACAAGTGATCTTCCGCAAAAGATCATTAGCTCAAAAAATCTAGAAATCACACATATAAATTAGTGCAAAATTGATATAAGGGGAAGAAACATAAATTTGTATTAACCATATAAATGAAAGTACATAAAATTTATACCTTATAACAAAGGAGGTCCTCTCCTCAAGCTTGTAGTATGGTTTCCTCTCCGAGTACAGTAGAGCTCTCACTTTATAGTTTGGATACTTCCTCTTTGCTCCCTTTCCTCTTGGTGAGATTATATAGGCTCATTCTATCCTCTAGGAGAATGTATCTAGACACCTAGGGGATTGAGAAGTTAGGAAAATTCTACAATAATGGACCCCTAGCTAACTCATACACAAATGGGTGAAGTTAATCTCCTTGGGAATGGAAAACTGTAGAAACCGTTTTCACAATTATGATTGTTTTATCAATTATCCCAATTATGAAATAAATATTATCTCATAATTATAATATTTTGGAAAATAATTATGAGAAATTTCTCAATTATGTAATTTCACGCTTTTAACATGGGATAAACCCTACATAAGTAAAATAAAAGGTGAAAAGAGATGCATTTTAGCCAGACAACTGAGGTAAGTTGATATTGGGTTTCTCTCACTATAATGGAGTGGAAAAAAGGGTTATAAAATATGGACCCTAATGCATGAGTTCAAAAGAGAAAATGATAGCTGAAATGCATTACAATAATACTCAATGCTCAAAATGGGAGGAAGGAACCAAGACTACGAAGTTGGATCGAAGGAACTCAAGTGCTGACGTCTCAATTATGTTGATAACATTCCCGAGGTGAGCATACCCATGTTCAGTCATAAGAATATGCTGAACATGGACACCATAAAATACACAGTGGATCCATGATATGGAATTCTAGAACATGGCCACAAAGACATACACCGTGGATCCATGTAGCTCAATAGATAAAGCATAGCCACCAACAAATACAATGTGGATCTATGTCACAGTATACATCGATAGGAGTATGGACACGTGAGAGACAAATAAGTGTCTTAAGATAGTCCTCAGAGTATATAAATGATACATAACTCACATGAAGCCTAGGAAGGGTGCCATATAATATTGAGATGTCCCTAACCCAGGGTCTTCGACATAACCCTAATGGTACAAATCTACATCATGCGAATATATGAGCTGAAGTTAAACATGGTAGAAACCACCTGATTACCAACCAATGAGGTATATCAATAATAGATGCAAGGGAATCCACCAATGAGGAAAATGAAGTTGAAGGTACCAAGTACAGTCCACTAAGTTTTAATAGATGAGTTGATGTCAAACACTACTGAACTCGATAAATCAGGAGCCAATGATGTAAACCCATGGTCGATTGCGAGGAAGCCTGCCATTAAGGTTTGCAAGCTCCAAGGTACTACTGGTTCCTAGATCAATCTCCTGGATAGTGAGCTGAAGTTGACTACAGAAGATTTGTAAAAGGAGGGTCTTAATGTATCCCCCATCAATCGACACGAAACCAACTAGGATGATGTGATGAATGGATGAAGTAATGAAGCAATGAAGTACAACTAACATAGGGATGACCAACTCAAAAAGGTCAATAGGCTACTGCAGATGGTCGACACAGATTGAGACTTCCCTTGAACACATAACAACAGGACACAAGGGTGACTTGGCAACATGACTAATGAGCACCATGTGATATCATGCAACGACACATGAGGCATTGAAACACACTCCATATGACTAGAAGAGTAACCAACCAGAGGAGTTAAGAGACTCATATGGATGGTACAACTCCTAGGCAAGCTAAAACCCAATTGTAAGACAATAAGACATAAACGTTTCATGTTCAAGGGTGAGATAAAGGATGTTTCCATTTGATGACTAATGGAAATAAATGTTCCCTTCCTTCTCTTTTAATAAGTTCCTTTTTCATAAAGTTGTCCCCCAAGCCCTAAAAAGAGATAAAATTTTACAAGGTGGAACCTCTTAGCCAGAGTAGACTAGGGTATTCCTTTTTCATAACTAGTCTGTCCCAGTCCAGAAAAGGGTTAAAATTATATTGGGTAGATGAAACTTCAGGTACTTTAATGAGTGTGAAGTAGACAAGTTCACTCGAAAATCTTTTCTAAATTAAGGTGTCTGAAAATATCTTAAAGAAAACTCCTCTTGGAGGAATGAGTGGTACAGAGGGTAGCAACTAGTTCTACTAGTGTTGGAACTACTCATGATGTAATGAGGACAAGATGTTGGCTAATAGGACCACTCATCGTAATGGTTCCTCCAAGAAAGGGTAAAACACCAACTGAAACTGGATGGTAGGCCAAGAAGATGATAACGATGGAAGAAAGAAACCAAGGCTAAAACTGCAAAAATAGGCTGCTAAAAAGTGGCAATCACAAGTGATAAAGTGGTGGAATCCTCCTGGGGTATAGCCAAAAATATGATGAAGAAGAGGACATGTGGCTCAATTTCTAGGTTATCGCGGGTCAAAAGGAGGGATTCTGAGAAGAGAATAAAAATGATTATGTTGGGATAAATTCCCAACCCCCCTCTTTTAATTGTTTTTTCCTAAGTATTTCCTTTTCTCATATTTAAATAGAGAGGTAAAAGGCCCTTCATAAAGAGCTATTAGGTGTGTGTAACGGATCTCAACTGTATGAATATCAACGACCAACGATTGCCCATCGCATCCTAAATAAGACAATTTTTTGTCCTCCCAAAGACCCCCAGGGTGCCTAATACTATTTTATTTTCCCAACCGATAATCTAAGAGGATTAGATCCTATAGCTCATGAGAATGCTCACAATAGGAGTAGCAGATGTCTTAAACACAGTCATACTACCCGATCATTTTTAGTCATTCAATCCTACATGATCCGACGCTTATTCAGACCCATCACATTTCAAAATGCTCACTCGTTAACGCTCTCTCAGAGACCTGACGATGTGATAATCATCGATCGGTTCTAGATCAACGGTCATTGCATTCTAATTTTGATGATGTTTAGACATCAGCTCTCATCTAATGAGTAGGCCCCACCTCTTGTGGTTGGTGGCTTGACCAATGAAAATCAAGCACTTGTACATTACATTAATTAACTAATAATTTCCCTTTTAAATGTCCTAGCCACTGTCTTTTGTCATTCTCCCTATTAGCTTACCTTCCCGGATGCTCTTCTGCAGAGCACAACCTTTATTGTTCTGAATTTGGAAGGAAATTATCTTGTTGAAAAACTTGCCATTATTGGCCAATAAGTCTACTCTGTTGTTTATTTGTTTTGTACCTACAATTTAGCTTACCGTGTATCGATGGCTGAGCCAACAAGAAAGGAAGCCTTAGTAAATGAACTAATTGGCATTGAGGACACTAAGGTGTTGGAAAGAAATCTTTACTTCGTTCAACAACCATAATGATCAATGACTTGTTCTTGCTCAGGACCAGGATTTTTCATGCAGCCCTCCCTCTGGTCCATTTCGAACCTGACTCTATTCTCTTGTTGGGTGAGCACTTCAAGTCAGAGAAGTAGGTGATTTATTTTAATGTTCCTCAAATTAGATGAGCATATACTCGCCAAGATGCTAGGTATCCCAGCCCAAGGTGTTGATTTAACAGAGAAAGGATTAGACAAGGAATTTATCACTTGGGCTAAAGAGGATAAGCTTGAATTCCTGAAAGACCTCTTTGAGACCTCGAATCCTAAGCTAAAATGATCATTTCCCATATCCAATCGGTCACTTAAACCTTTCTTTCAAACCCTCACTTCCCTCTTTTCTGTCATTTTCAGACTTGTTGATGATTCCAAAGTGGACGAGAGAGTGTTCTTAGAAATTCGCCTTATCACCCTTCAACCAAACTAACAAAATATAGATTTTCTGAAGTATTTGGCCCATGCACTAAAAATAGATTTTTCTACTGCCATTCCATCTAGTTCCTGTTGCCATTGTTCTTACCTAATACACTTGGTTCTTTATAATTACCCTGCATATTTTATGAGTCTTAAACTCCTCCTTACCACAACTGACTCTGATGGTAAAGAGAAGGAGGTATTTCGCTAGACTGATGCCATCTACGCTCAACGCATTCCTTTGGCTTATTCTCAGTATATCGATTTTTTTGCTTATCTCATGAGGGATAAAATAACATAAATGAATGTAGGTAGAATTTTTGAGGAGAATACAAAATTCATTACACTAACTAAACAGGAAAGTAATGGGAGCTAGTTATTATTTCTTGATTATACATTAATACATTTGTATGGGTTCGACAAGCCACTTTACGACTACCTAAGTATGTAACTCCTTTATTGTTTTCATATGAGGTTTCAAGGAAGAAACTTGCAGTAATGAATGTCATTTTGTTTCTAAAAATAAAGGAGTACTATTTAGTTATCCTTATGATATCTCTCCTCTAATTGCTAAGAATAAAAGTGATATTGATACTTTGGAAAAATAATTCACTTCTTTTGGATTCGTGCAGGATGATTTCTAGTGCTATGATCCCTTGGGTGTCATTTTATGACATAAGAAGTAGGGTTGGTTATCATAATATGTTCACGAAAGCAAGGTTGAGTTGGAGAAGTTGACAAACTTTCCAGTACTGACTTAAAGGGAATTGGCAATTAGCATCGTCTACAGGGATGACAAGGGTAGTCATGAAACTTGATCTGAGTTAGCCTCAAATTCAAATAGGTGCTGAAGAAATTGAATTTGCCACGTCATTTTCTGCCTCTTCTTCCATAAAATGGAAACCAGAGGGAATGAATCAGCTTGATATGATTTAGAGGGTAAAGCCCAAGAAAAGTGACATGGATGCAGATTTCTTTGACCAACGGATCGAGCAGTTGGATGCAGAAATTAAACAAAGTTTGAGAGTTGTTCAGCCAAAAGACTCAGAGGCACATGCCTTGGACATCCAACACTCATTCACATAGCAGAGGAAAATGATGGTTTCTGGAGCAGAATTGACTGAATTCCTTGAAAAATCTCCATCCACAAACACCGCAACACTCAAAGAGGTCCTGCTAGGTAGCAGGCCCCGTTTTGCCTCAACTACCTACTTTGAGGCAAATGTCTTGAATCTTACAGTGGTTCCTCCTAAGATAGGGGAGAACCAACAAATGGTTGGAGCTAAGACTTCTTCACTAACTATAAACCTCAGTAAGGTATGAGATATCGAGATGATAAATTTACATCGACAAGTGGGTGAAATTGTGGCACAAAGATTATTTGATTCCTGAGCAGGAAACAAGAAAATGTAGGCCATGCTTGAAAAGGTCTCTAAGCAATTGCATATAGCTCGAGTAGCCCTGCATCCTAAGACCAATTAAATAATATAATTAGAGGAGAACATTGTGCGTCAATTAGGACATCCATAAGATAAAACTCCTGTAAAGAAATTATTGGATGAAAGGGACAAGGAGATCAAAACATTACAAACGATCCTCAATATCTGCGACCATGATCCTCGTGTCTTAATACAAGATTTTAAGAGAAGAGAAGAGGTTGAAACTCACCTCCATGCCATGGAGTTTGATTTGCAAGTTAAGGACGGATAGTGACATGAAGCTTTCAAACAATTGGATATGATTAGGACAAAATATCGGAAAAAAAGAGGAGTGACATCTAAAGCTCTTAACCGAGTATAAAGTTGTAGTAAATGAATCCCTTGCTTCATCCCCAATTACCGAGTCTATGGATCCAAAGATATTGCAGGTCAAGGCCATTCAATTAGAGTAGGAGTTGTGAACACTCGTAGAATAAAAGGCACAAATGGACCATAGGGCCAAAGTTGCAATGAGGCGAAAGAATATCGAAATTGAACATATTTAGTCTACTCTCCAAGACAAAAATAATGAGATCAAATCTTATGAGGAAGCCCTTTATGTCACTGTAACAAGAAAAATTATACTCCTACAAGCCAAAGAAGAGATCTGGGGAGAAATTTGGCAGAACATCCCTACGGTCAAAGCATATGTGAAGATTCTAGGGGATTACGAAAAATATCTAATATAAAGTGCTAGACTGGAGGATAAATCTACACGTGAAGCTCTAGATAAAAGATAGGAAGACCTTGATTCCGTCATAAATATGGTCAACACCTTGGAAGACACTGCCTTAGAGAAACTGACATTATCTAGCAGGGATGATTGCATCTATTCCCTCTGCATGTTAAGAGAAAAACGGATCGCTATTCACGTTATGTGAGATGAATTTGATAAGGTCATCAATGAAACAAATGACTTCAAAAACAAGTGGAATTATCTAGGGATATTCAAAGTGCCTTCATTCTAGAATAAAGAAAATTGGGTAATATCCTGGAAAGATTTATCAGATCAGCTGAAATCAACAAAACATGACTTGGGCTGCTTGAACACATTAGCAGAAGAAGCAATTGGTCCTTCTATATTCGTCAACTCTCTTTGCCAAGACTATACTAACCTAGCTGGGATAAGAAATATCATAAATTACCTGCCCACCTCCAGGTATCACATAAGATTGCAATTAGTATTAGTAATCCCAAAGTACAAAAATGTGCCATGGTTACCTACTACTGAGTGGGATAAGCTAGTGAAGCTTGAGAATAGTTTCAAACATAGCACTACAATCGAGCAACTTGCTACTACATCATAGTCTACCAAGCTTGTTCCGCCAATGCAGTCTGCTACAAACCAGCTTGGGGATTGGGATGAAATCTCTTTGATTACGACACACTCTCCAATGGTCAGAATGCACGGGGCACACACACTTACTTCTATGGGACTCATTAAAAATATCAAAACTCCAAAGTTGTAGTGACAACATGACACTTGATTATTTAGTTCTTAGATTTTGTTTTATTTCATTTAGTTACTTAATTTGAAAGTTAGTTGTTCACATAAAGACAGTTACAAAAGACAATTATATTTTGAAAATTATTATTTAAGGCCCTATGTCCCATCATTGTGGGGTTGCTGGCAGACGCAAGAAACTTATTTTATACATAAGCTAACTGTACATGTAACACATTTTTTATTTTCAAATCTGAAGTTCTAATCAAGCGATCTTGTGTTCTTTCTGTTCTTGTCATTTCGATTTACAATCACAGCAAAGTTAAATCTGAGGCTTGCCCTCATTTAGGAATTAGATTGTCCGACTTTCATGTTTCAACATTTATACTATCAGCGTAATACTAGATGATCAGCTATGGATTATTAATAACTAAAGGTACAACTTTCATTTTACAATATTCCTTGTCTTAAGTATGATTTCATTGATAGTATCTGCTCATCACTGTTTTGAATGTGTTTTATTTATAGGTTTTCTTTGTTCCCCAAATCATAAAGTTTTAGTTACCTTTCAGCAATTTTGGTTACAATTTTTACTATTAATTGTTGTTTTTAATAGAGAAAAGTAATATTTTGATGTTCTTGCACTTGATGCACATGTTGTAGCTTAAGCTTGGTGAACATTCCCACACTTGTGTTCTCTTTTTTTTAGTTTTTCTTTATTTTTCTTTACAGAAATCGTTATTATTGTCCCTATTCAAATCTATTGTTATATTTCTTGATCGCCTAAAATAGAACCTCAGAGTCGAGACTTATTAAGTTAAGCTCCTTTCTTCTATTAAAGCAATTACTTATTACATGATTAGTTATCTCTCTGGCCTCAATCTGTTTTCTCATTGAAAATAAGATATTTCAGATTCCAAGGTTACCTCCTGTGGTGTGTTGGAGGTCAGTAGTGACACCTAGAGTAGGAAGACTGTTTGGTCCTTAGTGAATGCATACTTAAATTTTTTATATCTGGGAACAATTTGAGAACCAACAGAATTCATGGACACCAAGATGGAAAAGAGGTGCTAGCTAGGGTATCCATGATCAAGTAATATCTACTGCCAAGCTATGACATGCATAAAGGAAGTGGAAAAAGTCACAACTTGATGGGGTCTGACTTAAGGCAAAAATACGACATTGATGGTCAATAATTCATTGGTGATTGTGATAGATGACCTACCCCTCTATGCCAAGTTCAAACAAATACACCTAAAGTCCAATGGATGTCACAATAGAAACACCACCCTATCTTGTAAAAACCATCCAGAAAGACTAGACCCATGGTTAAATCACATAATAAAAGAAATGAACATGGATGAGGTAAAAACATGACCATATATATATATATATATATATATATATATATATATTTAATTTTTTATATTTTTGTTTAGATTTTTGGCATAAATAAGGCATGGAAAATACTCGCATCACACACCAAACCAAAAAGGGGATAAAAAATCACACTCCTATGTACAATATGTATAAGAAAAACACAATCTAGTAAGTCATGCTAATGTGTGCCCACAGTCATGCACAGGCCAAGGATTTCTGTACATGAACTTATGCAGGATGACGGAACCATAGGGCTTGCCAATGTGGATCCATGCCAAAGGAAATCAAACTACCCAACCTGGAAAGGTTGACCACGCCAGGGACATTCTAACATAGTCACACTCTCAAAATTAACCTAAAGACATAAAGGAGGATCAAGACATAAAGCGTGTATAAGATGCTCGTCAACAGGTGGTAAGGGGTTGGACAATTCATTGGAAAGTTTCATAGTAGAATCCATAGAATTGACTTGGACCATGGGTGGCACCTCTAAGGAGGGTCGAGGAAATTCCCCCTGGGTCAATTCAGGATTTAGATTTCCAAGCTCTACTTGTTCCAAATCGGGAAGACTAGAGGCAAAAAGAGGCACAATCTCCATAATACTATCAATGGGTGGATCCATGTCCTCCAAGTTGACCAGACAGGGAGGCTCATCATCGAGGGAGTCATGTGGAACAAGTGGAGTGATGACCTGTGTGGGCAAAGGAACCTGATTATATTACATATTGGAATGGATTTTTTGACCAGCATCAGGAGGTACTAACGGGACTATCGGAGAGAAACTAACTTCCACAACAGGTGGTAGAGGGTTCTGTTGTGCTATACAACAACCCTCCCCATTTCAAAATTTTTCATAAAAAACTTTAATATGAAATGGGTACCCTTTAGAATATGTTGGACACCTAATCCTAAAGGGTTAGCGTGGAAGCCGAATGGACAAAGCAGTCCAAGAGACCTTGGGATGTGAATCCCAACGGTCACCAAATGTACTATAAATGTATATCAGATTGTTAATAAAAATGTATCGCATGCTTTATATTTCCTAATTGTTCTCCCTCACCATGTGTGTTTAACATGGTATCAGAGCGAGCGTATTCATGCCCTGCAAAATTAATGTGAGCCATTTGTCTTATGGCCTTTTTATGCAATTTATTTCTGCCACATTCCTCTGCCTGACACTGCAAGCGCAGGCACTGTCCAAGCTGTTCTGACATGTCTATCTGCCATACCGGCGCTCTATTCTGCATACCTGCCTCTGTCCTTTATCTTTATGCTCATGTGTAACTCCTATTTTCGAACTCAAAGATTCCTCGACTGTTCTGAAGAGAGCGTTTCATATTTGCAGAAAATCCGTAAGAATCTAATTGGAATGTGAGCCATGTTTGACTGCGATATTCAGAGATTAGCAATTTCTCACCATCTTTGTCAGTCGCTGATATTTTGGGTAGTCTCTGAGATAAATCCTTCTTCGCTTCTCACCTGATGAAGAGTCATCACTACTCCATTATTTTCATCATTCTCTTTTCTCGACGATATTCCAGGAGTTGCAGTGAGGGGCGATTCTCATCCAACGCTTCTTTGAACCGGTCCACACGGGAATGCGAAACGTCTGACCCAGCTCTGTCGTCCTTCGATGGTATAGCAGATTTCTCAAAATTTATACCAAATAGAGGTTTTGCTTTTAGCCTCTCATTCTTTATTATCCGAATAAGTTGCAAGAGAGTTTCTTCAGGAACTTTGAGTGAATCAGCAATATCAAAACCCAGATCTTTACATCCCTGAACATACTGTTTAAAACCGCTACGGCCCTTCTGCAGTAAAAGCTCCGCCCAATCGCCTGTACCCACATTCATTTTGTGCTTGTGTGCCATTTCTGTGATATCTTTAATAAATGTTTTAGGCATCAAACTGCAAGTCCCTCTTGCAAACTTCAAGCCATCAACAAATTGCCCCATTGCTTCGAGAATGTCCTCGAGACGGGTAGGGTTCGTGAAAGAATAACTAGGAGCTCTGATTTCTGTGAGTCCATAATAGCGAGGCTTCTCTGGCCTCTCTTCATCTTCGTCTTCGAAGAAATGATTTCTTGCCAACCATGCCATCCTCGATTCACGTATTCAAACTGGAATGTACAAATGCTCCAGTTATTCTAAGATGAAATCGAAAACTTGAAATCTATTCACAGTCAAAATTATTCTCAAATTTTTTGATTGTCAACATGAGTTTCATTATTACATTATCGTGAATTTTGGCGAATTGGAGCAGAGGGAGACATGCTTCTGCCACTGCAAAAGCAAATGATGATGTGAGGAGATCAGGAAGGGTTGAACAATCTCTTGAACTGCTATCCATCCGTTTGTAAAAGCATCCGGAATCTTTATCCCACATGATTCACGGAGAAGAACCAATGACTGGTTGTGGAGGAGCGTCGGGAGTCTTGTACCCGCTGGAAGACGTGTAATATTGGCCATCAACAGCCTGCTATTGGGAACCACATGTTGAAGCCAATAGAATATAAAACAGCGCACTGAGACAAGACCTCTCTCCACCTTTGGCATTCGCGACAGAACTTTATTGGAAAGATCCAGTCAATCTGTGCAGGGGAGGTCTCCAGTTCGAATCAATTGGGTAGTCGATCCACTTTCAACGGCCTATTTATAGTGCTGCTAAACTGATTTCACCATTTCATAACGAATTTTGCGGCGACAAAGCGTGAATTTCAAAATTCCTTCAGAAAACTTCTACCGGTTGGGAACTATATACAGAAATTCGAGCAAGACCAAATTGAAATTGCAGTTATTTTTCTCGTCGTGGGCCATGAATTTGCTGGTTTTCTTGTAGTAACGATTGATGAGCTTGTGATGCAGCAGTTTGTCCACGGCGACCACCACCGATTTCTGCATCTTGTTGGAAACCACTACTCCAATCACTGTTTTCATGTTTCTTTCTTGTTTATTTCCACTCTTGACTGAACTCTTATCACAAAATGTTATTTGTGGGAGTTCTCAGGGTTTTCAGATTGTAGAGGAGTTTTGCTTATACCCAAAACCCATGCTTCGGCAGAAAATATATACGGAATGAGCAAATTGAAGATCGTATGGGCAGATTTGCCATCGGAATATTGGAATCTTGGATCAAGCTGAAACGTGAAGTTCGTTTTAGGGAATTGAAACTTCAGCGAATGAAATCCCAGTCTTCGAGAATTTACCCTAGGTTGAAATTTGAATCAAAAGCTTTGCGGATTTCTTGGTGGCAACTTGTGTTGAATCTTGAATTTATTTTATTTTCAATCACGTATCACTGCTAGATTTATCCTGACAAAGAATTCGGAACCAGCGGCGGAGGAGTGGAAGGATGAAAAGTCGCTTTAAATAACCTGTCCATCCTTTCTTCATTGTTTTACTATTTTGTAAAAAATAAAATAAAAAAAATATGGCTCCAATCGGTGCAATCTTAGAGTTATTGGACAATCTAGTACACTCTACTATGGATAATATAGTCAAAATCAACAAGGATTTTCTCGCAGATATTCATAGTTGTCTACAAAATGCACAGGAAAAGATCCATTTTTTGCAGCTTGAATCACAACTACAGCAAGAAGAACTACAGCAATGGAGTCATCTTTCTGAACCTGTTTCTGTTCAGAAGATTGAAACAGACTCCCATAAACAACAAGTTAATAATGTTCCTATTCATTCAAATAAAACAGCAGTTGTAAATGCAGATGCAGAAGTTCAGTCTGCACTTCCCAAGCCCATCATCAGACCTTGGGAACACCTTGTCCACAACAAGCACAGAACCGGTCTTGGATATGACAAGGACTTGTCCTTTCATATTCCAGACTACACCAAGCCC
>APFE031734708.1:5027-19796 GCA_000404065.3 Pinus taeda | reverse complement strand
CACTATATCTGTCTTTGGGCAACCAAAGAGACTATATAGAGAAACATTAATGAACTATGTGGTAAGTAGTGAGGAAAAACCCCAAAATTTTCCAATATACTCAATCCATTCCGATATGGATTATTTTATTTTATTTAATGATAACACCAGCCCTCCAACTAATGACAAGCCGTTATCCTTGGAGCAAGAAATGTACATCAATGAGGAATCAGTTGCCAACACCCATGAAATTGTCCCAACAGCCAAGCCAACCAACAAACAGCAAGAAGAAAACCCCGAAACAAAAATTGTAAGTCTCCCCGATCCCCAAAAAACTGAAACTCTCAATACAAACCTCAAACAAGAAATCACATGGTATTTGGAGTTTGATGGTTCGGTTAACAAGTTAGGAGCAGGGGCCGGAATATGGATTTACAATACACATGATAATCACGCACAAGGCCATGCCTATAGACTCAATTTCAGATGTACAAACAACATGGAAGAGTATGAAGCCCTTCTCTTAGGCCTTAAGTTGCTCAAAATCCTAAGAGCTACTAAAGTCTCCATCCTAGGTGACTCTGACTTGATTATACAACAAATAAAAGGTAACTTTGTCGCTAATGATAGAAGAATGAGAGCTTACAGAGCTGCTACCACCGAATTACTCAATGCCTTCAGCGAATTCAAGCTTACCAAAATTGCACGAGATCACAATATTCATGCCCATAGTCTAGCAACCTTTGCTAGCACATGCAAGATTCCCTTTGAACCAAATCACCATTTCACCACTGAAATAAAACACAGACCTTCAGTCCCTAAAAATGTCAAGGATTGGCAGGTATTTCAAAATGATGCCCAGATTAACAGTTTCTTAACTCTTGAGGACGAATTTTCCAACACAAACATTGACATGGATGCCATGACCGACTCACAACAGCTAGCAGAAGAAAATCACCTGACTGTAACAGCTGCAACAGCTAAACAAATCCTTAACCCAACTGTTTTTAACAATACAAACAAAGAACAGCTGAAACAAATCTGTCTAGAGGAAACAGCCAAAGCAGAGGATGAGTTTATTGATCTAAAGAGTAATGTTCTACCTGCCGGCCTTACTCCATTGGAAGACATGTTTGATGACAATGATGTGCCTAAAAAGCCAAAGATGGAACGTTTGAATGCTGCTATAGAAGAACACAACATAGGAACAGCAGAGCATCCCAGAATGATTAAGCTGTCCAAAAATCTTCCCCTGATCAAAAACCGAAGTACGTGGATTTGTTCAAAGAATTCCAAGATGTATTTGCCTGGAGTTATGAGGACTTGAAGTCATATGACACCTCAGTGATCCAACATACCATTCCCTTAAAACCAAATCAAAAACCGTTCAAATAGAAACTTAGGAGAATCAACCCCATGCTCCTTCCCTTATCGAAAAAGAAATAAAAAGAATGTTTGAAGCAGATATCATTGCACCCATCAGATTCTCTGAATGGGTATCTAATTTAGTTCCCACTAGAAAAAAAAACAGGAGAGATAAGACTGTGTTTAGACTTGAGAAATTTAAACCAGGTCTCTCTAAAACACCACTACCCTTTGCCCAACATGGACCATATCTTGCAAATAGTAGTGGTTTCCTCTAGAATTTCTTTACTAGATGGATTTTCAGGATTTAATCAGATACTTGTTCACCCGGATGACCAGGACAAGACAACCTTTACCACACTGTGGGGAACATTTAAGTACGTTAAAATGCCTTTCGGGCTGAAAAACGCTGGTGCTACCTTTCAAAGGGCAATGGATATTGCATTTTCCAAAGAAATACATGATTTCCTCATAGTTTACCTTGATGACCTGACCCCATTCTCCAAATCTGACCAAGAGAACCTTAAGCACTTAAGGCAAATTTTCATGACATGCAGGAAATATGGCATTTCCTTGAATCCTAAGAAGTCCCTATTTTCCCTTGAGGAAGGCAAGCTTCTAGGGCATATCATATCAAAATATGGGATTAGAATTGACCCGAAAAGAATTCAAGCTATCCTTCAAATCCCCTATCCAAGAAACATAAAAAAATTGCAAGCATTCCTTGGAAAGATCAATTTCCTAAGGAGATTTATCCCAAATCTAGCTGAGCTAATAAGGCTATTGAGCAACATGTTGAAGAAGGATGCCAAGGTAAAATGGTCTCTTGAAACCAAGCAGGCTTTTGAGAGTATAAAAAATGCCCTAACTCAAACGCCTGTCCTCACGAGTCCTCAATTCGACAAAGATTTTATCATTTTCTCTTTTGCGTCTGAGCACACTATAGCTGCTGTCCTTTTTCAAAAAGATGATCAAGGAAACGAAAAACCAATTGCTTTCTTCAGTCGAGCTTTGAGAGATGCACCCTTGAAATATCAGATTATGGAAAAGCAGGCCTATGCCCTGGTCAAAGCCATCAAAGATTTCAGAATTTACATCTTATACTCCCACGTGATCGCCTATGTCCCTAACGCTATTGTAAAGGATATATTAACTCAAGAGGGACTAGAAGGCAAAAGAGGCAAGTGGATTGCCAGCATCCTTGAATACGACATTGAAATAAAACCCACCAAGCTGATAAAAGGACAAGGTTTAGCCAAACTAATGTCCAAAACAAACTTCCAAGCCTTAGACATTAATCAACTGGACAATGAACCGGAGCTGGCGACTCCACAGATCAGTGAAACCTTTTTGCAATCCCCATGGTATGCTGATCTTTTCTTTGTATTGTTAAACCTGTGTGCTCCCCCAGGATTATCCAGAACCAAGAAAAGATTTTTAAGGATGAAATCCTCAAAGTTTTGTGTCATAGACGGTGCTTTGTTTTGGAAAAATCATGAAGGTGTTTTGCTTAATTGTTTGACTATGAATGAAACTAACAGCGTCATGAAAGAATTCCATGCAGGGGACTGTGGAGGACACTTATATTGGAAGTCCACGGCTAACAAGATCTTAAGGGCTGGTTATTATTGGCCCTCTCTATTTGCAGATGTCAAGAAGTTTACTGTTTCATGCCACAAATGCCAAATCTTTGAAGGAAAAAGAAAATTACTGCCCTTGCCCCTTAAGCCCATTTCAACCGAGAAACCTTTTCAACAATGGGGTCTCGACTTCATTGGAGGAATTCATCCCTCTTCCTCAGGCCAGCACAAGTGGATTTTGACAGCCACTGATTATTTCACTAAGTGGATTGAAGCCATTCCATGTAGGCAAGCCAACGACTCCACCATTATCCAATTCCTTGAGAGCAATATCCTGTCTAGATTCGGCTGCCCTGAGAAAATCATCACTGACAACGCTGCTGCTTTCAAATCCAAAAAGATGATCAACTTCTGCCATAAATACCACATCACTTTAGGCCACTCCACAACTTACTACCCTCAAGGTAATGGCTTGGCCGAATCTTCCAACAAAAGCCTTATCAATATCATAAAGAAATTGCTCGAGGAAAACAAAAAGAATTGGCATAGGAAGCTCACAAATGCTCTGCGGGCAGACAGAGTTTCCACCAAGAAATCCATTGGGATGAGCCCTTATGAACTTGTATATGGCATGGAAGCCAAATTTCCTTCATCTTTGGGCATTCCTACTATTAAATTGTTGCAGGAAATTCAGGCTGAACCAAATGACATGCAGCGAAGAGTTAATCAAACCATTCATCTTCAGCAAACCAGAGAGCAAGTCTTCGACAGAGCTCAAATACTACAAGAAAAACTCAAAAATATGTTTGATAAGAAGGCTAAAGCAGAAGATTTCTAGGTGGGCAACAAAGTTCTAAGATGGGATTCATGAAGAGAGGACAAGGGCAAACATGCAAAATTCGATTTTTTGTGGAAAGGTCCATACATTATCAGCATTGTGCAAGGCAATAATACCTATTTTCTCAATCTCCATATGGCAACACAGCTGAAGAATTCCATGTCAATGGCCGAATGCTAAAGCACTACAATGATCCTTTTTGAAAAGAGAAGGCGGAATTATATTCTGTACATAGAATGTTTGTATATATCAGCGTTTTGATTTTATTTTTGTAAAGAATGCATGATGCTAAAGCACGCAGAAGAAAGCAGGTAGTGCTTTACAGTTAAACAGCAGCACAAGTGAAGGAAAGAGCTGTTACCAATCCAAAAGTTCAAACCAATCCAACAGTCAACACTAACAAGTTCAAAGCACAACCATAACAGAAGAATCAAGGCAATCTGACCTGCTGTTCTTGACTTCTCATAAGGAAAAGTCATCCCCAAGTGGAGCCACTGTTAGCCTCCTGCTGCAGCAGGTTACTCATATTTCATGATTGACATTTTACAGGCCAAATATGTCATACTTTGCATGTTTCAATGCTCCATATTTGCTAAACAGTCACCAAGCAAAGAGGGCTACTGAGAGTTCATCTAACTGCTTTCCAAATTTTTAAAAGTCATTCCAGTTTTGTACAATTTTCAGCTAAAGGGAGGTCCAAACAGCTTAATCTTGGTCTCCCTAGGTTTCAATTTCCTGTTTTAGAATATATAGAATGAAAATCTGTCCAAATAGCTTAATCTTGGCAGATTCTTAGATAGGTAGAGAATCAGAGGAGCCCAATTGCTTAATCTGGGCCCTTGGAAGAAAAAAGGGTAGTTTGTAGATAGGAAGGCATAAAAAGAAAAATTGAAATGATGGGTCTGCAAGTCCAAGTGCACCCAAACCAAAAGAAGAAAAAATGTTAGGTAAGTAGGCTGGGTAGGTAATTTTGAGGTTGCAGAATCTTGATTTCTGATCAATTCTATGTTTTCAGGGTGTCATCTCTACTCAGGGCACAATCACCAGGCGGTTTTATGTAAAAGAGCTCAAAACAGGCATAACTAACTTCGCTTTCTCCATCTCCCCCAAATCATTAACTAATTTCCCCAAAAAGAGGTCAAGATCTGCTTGATATCTCTTAGTTTCATCATTTTTCATGTCACTAGCCTGGGTGAAGATCTGCTTCACTCAAAGAGAATCCATACTTTCTCTATAAAGTTCTATCTCCCCTTTGAAGCCTAAGATCTCTGAAGCTTAGCGCTTTCTTGTCATCTCCATGTTAACTACTGACACTACTATTTAACTCCCTATATTTTCCCTATCCCCATACTAGAACTATGTAGATAATCCCCTTATGTAAATATCCCCTCCCCGTGGTTGAAATATAACCATAAATAGTTCAATAGGAATTACTAAGTCACCTGGACTTTAGTAAGAATCCTCCCTCTGCAAAAATTTCCACTCCCAAGTGTCTGGACCCCTTCCAAGCACTAAGAAAACCCTTTCCAAAGGCTAATAACCCTCCCCGCGCATTATTCTGTGAAAACTATTAATGTTTGTTTGATATGTTTCCACCGCGCAATAACACAGTTCGCCCATTTTTCTAAAGTTAAAACCCACAGCGCCGCGAATTATTAAGCCTTTAACGCGCACGCTTCTACTAAACCTCGTGCATCTCCCTCTTCCGTCCACCATCAGATCGCCTTCCCCAGATCCGACGATCCTTGATCACATCGCGTGCCCGATTGTGGTGGTAGGTTACCACCCGACGTCCGACGGTTTTACCGTCGTACACCGGGACAGGTGGCGACCTCCCATTGCATCGGGCCGCCCCTGACAGAAACCACCTCCGTACCAAAGGCGGTCCGATGCCCAGGGAAAACCGCCCTCCCTTCACGTAACAGGAGCGCCACCTCACCCTACCATGTCGCCTCCACGTCACCTCACCCAGCCTGCGCCCAGCCCACGTCACCCCATCGTACTGCCACATCACCTTGATGACATCAGCATGCTGACATCACATCTGTACCAAAGGACCCCACTGCTTTCGTCAGCATGCTGACGTCATCCGTCGTACTGCTGACGTCATGCTGACGTCAGCAGCCAAAAAACCGAAAATTCGCGCAAGAGCAAAAGTCGAGCTTTGGAGCTCCGGAATGAGAAACGGAGGCAGTTTTCGATGCGCAATTAGTGTGAAGCGGTAATCGCGCATTGCTATGGGAAATAGGCCATATTGGGGAATCTTTAGGGAATCTTTTGATTCCTTGGTCCGTTTTGCACTGAAAAGGCCCGAAATTGCCCGATTTTGCCAAATTAAACTGATTGGAAGACAGGAAGAGACCAGAGACAGAGATTAAAGAGTATCAGATCAAATATACAGGGAGAAAGCACGTCAAAGAGTATCAGTAAGCGGCGGAGACCATCAATGTAGCGGCAAAGAGTATTAGGGAAGATCTTAACAGCGGCCCAAAGCAGGAGAAAATTAAATACCTTCCAGCAAAGTCAAAAAAGAGGGCGAGGCCACTCAAAAGCTCTCAAATCACGGTTATTGCACATTTAACTCACACCAGAACAGAGCTGCAACTCCCAAAGTATAGTTACTCCAGCAGTACTGCATCGAGCCTCCAAAGGCCACATTGCACTCTTTTTGATCCAGCTACCTCTGACACAGTTCAATAGATATTTACCTGCATTTAATTTGGCACAGTTTTAGGTTTAGAAAAGCTCTTTTTATAGACCTGTTTTAGGTCAATTGTAATAAATAGTTTGAGATATTTGCACTATAAAGACAGCCCTGAATACTGTATTAAGGGTTGGTTGGTTGGTTGGTTAGTCAAAAAGCTATCTTTAGCTGATTTTGCTCCAGGAGAGACTCGCACTGTAACACCTGATAAGTTTCTATAATCAAAGACTGCTTACGAGCTTTGGAGAATGGATTGTTCGCTGTGTTTACCGATTGAAGAGTGATTATGGAATTCTCGTGCTGTTGCATAACTCAATAAGTGCTTCTTACCTCTGTTTTCCATTCACAAGTTACCATCTAAACAGCAGAAAAGAAGATTAGCTTAGATTTGTTTAAATACACTCTATGCTCAATTTCTGTTGTTTCTTTATGTTTTCCTCTGTTTAGGCATAAATATGAATTCCACATGGCTCATGTTTGCCTTAACCTTAGACAGTTATCCAGGGATTCTTCATTGCCCCTAGATAGAGATCATCCTTCCCTCTGTTACGCTGAGTGAGAGATTCTTAAGTGCCTCTCATTCCTTACATATCATTCATCCTTTTAGTCTGAACATTGTGTTATGAGCAGCTATCCCGCTTCATATTTCTCTTATGACCAAGAAAATGCACTGATAATCTTAACCCATGACTCCATGCCCAATGGTTTGAAACTTATCACTTCATGAATTGCCTCTCTGCCTGGAAGCATTTTCCTTCCATCCAAAGACAAACAAAAACCCCTGAACCAAAAAAGCTAGCCTAAAATCATCAACAAAGTTGAATCATTAAGAGAGAGCCCTCTCTGATTGCAGGTGGGCTAGAACCTGCAATCCAAAGATTGGTTTGTGGTTACCTCGGTTGTATCCCTACAGGAGCCTAGGGACAACCTGAGTTATAACATACATAAAAAATAGTTTGCAGTAGACCTAGGAGATTTGATTATTTATTCTATCCATCATTTGGTAGATCTCGAAATAAGATCTATAGGACAACAATCACTTTACTATTGAGTAAAATTCTAGATAATTACCATTTAAAAGAAATCAAAGTATATATACATTATGATACATTACTTTACATTATTTCATCATTCCTTATCCTCTAAGGTAATTCTCATTATGTAAACTAAGTTTCTTCATGTTCCATTAATTAAGATAATTCTTAAAAACATTTTAATTTATTATCTTAAGTTATCTTAAGTGTGAACTCTCAAATTATAAACTCTTAACAACTTTTATGAACTCTCATATTATTTTATGTGGGATATTTAGGTCGTTAGGCCTTTTTATGCACCAACAACCTTCAACACTTTTACGTTGTTCCGTTGGATCAGGGGAGACACTTTCAACCATTGATTTGAAGTGTGACTGCTTTTTCTAAATATCGGTTGAGTTGCTTTATCGCTTTTTCCCATTCTTTTATGTCACTCTTAAAGATATTTTTACTGTTTTTTCTTTGCCAGTTGTTGTCGCTATACTTCTTCCCTGGCTTTTGGCAAGCAAGGTTCTTCTTCCCTGGCTTTTGGCATTTATGAAAGGCTAAGAAACCGGTAATAGCAGCTGTAAGATTCGCAAGCATTGTATTTTAATTTGCGAAGGCTCGAAATGTGCACGAATATTCGAGGGAAATGGCAAGGGATTTCTTAGGTTTGAGCTAATCTGCCCGATGTATGACCTGATCCAAACACATTTCGAATAACCACGGATATCCTGCAAATTTCAAGATATTTTCAGAAAAGAAGAGGTGAAAGAAAATAATATTTTCCTTAAAAGGACTGAATTGTGTGATTTTGTTGGTTCCTTGGTAAGAAGAACGTAAATGTTCCTCCGCTTTCACAATTTTCATGGTATTGCAGAAATGTGAACCGACTTTACACAAAGGCGATTAACAGTAGATGATATTTGCAAATGACGAGATTGGTAGAAGGTGAAATCGTTAGTCTGTCAACTAAAGGATAATTGCATGGTTTTGATTTTGGAGATTTTTTTGAATTCTTTAATTTCAATTCATTATTACCTTCTTTTAAATTTTAATTCAAGCAAGTACGATATTTGACTTTGGACGGACCTATATCGAGTTTGTTGCATTCAAGTTAAATTTCTTAGCTTAGAAGTAGTCTTTAACACTGCATCTTATTATTATTTTTGTTATTTTATTTTCTGGAAGGTATTCGTTAGGGTTAATTAAGTAGTTTTTTTATCATTTTTTTCAATACTCTGCATTGCATTGGCTTGTCTTGTTTTTTGTTCAAGTTTATCTTCTTTGTTGCATGGCCATGCATTTTGGATTTTACAGTGTTTTATTTTCATTGTGTTTTTCTCTGTTTTGAATTTAATTTATGTTTTTTTTAAAAGAGTGTTTGCATGGTTTATCTTGGCTATTTTATTTTGTCGCTTTTATGTTGAGAAAAAAAAACGATAGAGATGAAATTCTTGATCCATTGGAATGAAATTCTCGAAATTTTTTATGGATAGAAGCAGGTATGCTTTTGGTTTTCAATATCTATGGGTTTTACTAATAAATTTGTACAGGGAAAAGCAGCGTTGTAGATAATGGCTATGCATGGAACCCAATTTTTTTAATAGTTTCAATCCATTCTTCTTTATTACGGTGAAGCCGTGGAAAAATTGCAAGGGCTTTAACCGTAGAGATAGTGCTTTTATTTTATTTTGCAATTTTTGTTTAATGGTTTTGCCCTGCCTATTAATTTTGCAATAGGGGAAGAGAAGAGTTCGCCATGGAGGGATAATATGAGACGAGAAGCTTCGATTTCTAAATATGTTTTCTTTTCTCTCGCTTGTTTCTTATTTCTTTATCCGTCAAAATCCGCTGCAGATGCGGATTTTGTCTCTCAAATCTTTCTAACACGGTATTTGAATGGCCTGCCACGCAGGACAATAATACGCTTGCAAAAGGATGTTCATACACCAATTTGCGGCATTCGTTTTATTAGGTAAAGTGAGTAGCAATTCTTCTTTTCTCAAAGAGAGAAATCATTCGGTCATTTTCAGTTCCCTCTCTGCAAATTCTATCAACTCGATCATTTCTTCTTTAATTACTTGTTATTTTGCTCAATGCCATCAGTTGAATGTCCAGAACCTATATTTATGGAGATGACCCATGTAAATAGGTAGATGAGAATCCCCAAGTAAACAGTTAAGCCGGTAGAAGATGAGGGTTAACATTAATTGATTAATTTGTTCAGTATTGCCCTCTATATATGCACCATGGCATCTTTACCTTATTTTGTTGCAGGGAGCCATAGCTGTTTTGTCGTATTCTTGATATAGCAGGGAAGGTTAAACCGTTTTTGTTTATTATTTCACATGGTTTTAAGTTTTTTGCATAGGGCAGTGATAATTGTCTAATGGGCGATATCGACAAATCACATGGAAGGGACAAGTGTCAAAAGGAAATACGAATTATTAATTTTCAATTTAAAAGCATGGTGAAAATCAAATATGCCAGGGATCTTGGGGTTACGTTGGTAGTCAATATTCAACCAAACTTGAAAAAAAAATGTCATATTAAAAATCACAAGGTTGTGCGGCCTTGTTTGACGTTTCAGACATCAAATCATCATGCTAATTTCTCGTTTTTGTTTATGCTAATTTAATAATCCTACAGGCTTTTTGAAATTTGACTTCCATTCTCTGATTTGTCTCAAGAGGTTGGGCTTGCAGAGGAGACAATCGAGGCAATGCTGCGGTGTTATCCTTCCATCAGAGGCATCAACTACGACCTCCCTCATGTCGTGGCCACTGCTCCCTATCTCCCAGGTTACTAACAACACCTTTGCTTCATCAATGGTATATATGCATAACAATCTTATACATATAAATGTATGTAAATAGGTGTGGAGCTCATGGGCGGAGACATGTTTGAAATCGTGCCCTCTGCCGACCCTCTGCGAACACCATATTCATGAAGGTAAGTCTTGAACTTGCTGAGCTGTCATGTAATTCAATTAGAATAAGCTGAGAGCACGTTTTGACTATACAATTTGTTTGTGCAATGTCATTAGTGGATCATGCATGACTGGGGCGACGAGGACTGTATCAAGATACTGAAGAGCTGTAGGAAGGCGATCTCGGAGAAGAGGAAGCTCACTATTGTTGATGTAGTGGCGCTGGACTCTAATCACAGAGGCAGTGATAATAATAATGGTGGCCAGAAAGAGAAGCCGGTTCTAGATCCTAATTTAGTTCTAGTATTTGATCTGGTAATGGTGGTGCACTGCTCTGGTGGGAAGGAAAAAACAGAGAAAGAATGGAAGAAGATTTTATTAGAAGGTGGATTCAGTCATTATAAAATAATCACCATTCTTGATTTCTAGTCTGTGATTGAAGGGTTTCCTTCTTGCTTATCTACTCTTTATGGGCTCATTTTTAGTATTTACAGTGTTAAAATGCAATCAAATTATTGTATTTACAAAATAAACGAAATTTTATCAAGGCCTTATGGAGACATGAAACATCTGTAGTTAGTGATTTTCTTTAGTCTTACCTCACACTCCTGAGAAGACAATGCATTAATGGGTCATGGGATGCTCCTCATCTCCTTCGGAGACATGGAGGATCCGTAGACAGTGTTGTCCTTTCATCTTACCTCTCTCTGAGTAGATAATATATTAATGGGTCAGGGGTTTTTGTTTTTTGTGGTTCTGTTATGGCTTATGAATGGATGTGTTTATGGATTGAGATTTAAGGAAAACATGGGTTTACTGTAGCATATGAATGGGATGCATCGAAACATTGAAATTTCAGAAGTTGAGTTTATTGTGCATATGAAATGGCATGTGTTCATGCTTTTGAAATTTTACTCAGGGAAAAGAAAAGATGGATTTGATATTGCATATGAATGCAATGTATTCTTCGTATATGCTTGGCCATCTATAGAGGTTTCTTGATTTTGGGTAATTAACTTAACCTCTTGATTTTGTGTAATTAATTTACTGTAAAATGAAATAAGACATTCAATGTGATATAAACAAAAACATCTAAAGAAAATTAATTGCATAGTGATCCAGTCCAAGAAAACAAGGTTTTCTACAAACCAATTAACTCTTCTAGAAAAATTCAACAATTCCAATTTAATAATCCTATGGGCCTCTCTTTGTACCTTTTGGGACAATTGCTAGTTTTACACATAATATGATAGATAGTAAACACTTCACAATTTTAAATGAATAAATTTATATATTTCTAAAGTTTAATATAAATTTTAATTAAAAATAAATTTAAAATGAATATAATTTATTATAAAAACATTTTACTTGAATGTTTAATCAATTTTTAAGAAAACTGTATTATAAACTTAGGTATGGTATTACAAAATCAATTTTGTTTTTTGACTGGCCTTTGACCAAAATTGTGTTGTTTATACCTATAACATTAGGAATTTATTTTTTGTTATTTATTATTATTATTTTAATTTATTTATTGGTAAGGTGATTGGTTGAGGGCTTATTATTGTTTGTTTAGTAACTTCCATTTAGGTTAGTATTACTAATTTTTCATTTTTATTTTATTTTCTTATTTTTATTTTTATTTTTTTCATTTTCATGGCTTATAATTATTTCTCCATATTTTCAATTTAAGTGACTTATTATTATATTAAAAACATATTTTAAAATGTCATTGTTAATTTTCTTCCCTCTAAAATTTTTTTTAACTATTTTGGAATGTACAGTAAACATAATAATGACAGCCATTACGGATTTTAGAATATTTTGGAATTTAATTTTGACATAAAACATTTTTTTCCTATTGCAAATTTTAAACTAATTTGGAAATTCCATAAAGGATTTCATTCATACCCATATCCAGATTTTCAAAATATCGAGAAATATGCAGTGAAATTATATTTTAATGCAATAGGCATTACGCATTATGTCAAAACTACATTACTCCCTTAATAATGATTTATAGATTCAAATTTTTATTATTTGCCACTATTGTTTTATGTCGCCATAATTGCTGATTTCTAAGGTTGGAATTGTTGATTATTTTTTTCAGGGGTTGGCTTGCATAATTGGTGTGACTAATCTCCCTTCATTAGGGTGCCTTCCCATTGCAATCACTCTATTTGGGCACGATGAAAATATATGTGTTAAAAATAACAATTCTCAACACTATAACAATTGCTTGAAATCTACAATAAACAGCTTGGCGAAAACCTTATCAAGGCTAAAAATTGTAGTATTTGACATTTATACATTATTATATAACTTCGTTTAGCATCCTTCAAACAATACCCTATAAGGCTGAAAATTGTAGTATTTGACATTTATACATTATTATATAACTTCGTTTAGCATCCTTCAAACAATGGTAAGACCCTTATTGCAGTTATGGTAATTGTCTTGGTGATATAGTTGTATTGGTTGTGTTTGGGTTTTAATGTTTATGACTGGGTTCATTAATGCTTGGTTTGCAGAGGCGAGAAGAGTGTGTTGTGGGATTGGAGTCATTGAGACTGCTAAATTGTCCAACCCTAGGTCAAAAGGATTTTTTGTCAATGCTTTGCATAACACTTATGGAACAATTTCCATCCCACCCAAGCTGCCAATGAATTGCTTCCCAATGCATTCATTTTTCCAGTAATCTCTCTCATTTCTTAAATGACTAGCGAACTCCAAACTTCAATTGAATTTTATTTTTGATATAGTTTTTTTAGGTCCACGAGAGTTTTGATTTCATGTCATGAAGCTAAGAGTTTCATTTTTTTCATTAGAATTTCATGTTTTACTCTTTGATTCTAGAATGAATTGTAATTATATGTATTGTCTTGGAACTTTTGCAATTAGGCATTTAGTTTTTTTTGTTTGAATAGCCATTATACATGTTTGACTAAAAAATATTTACATGATGTTTATAGTTTAACAGTACAAATTAAATTTTATTATTTATTTTAATTTTAATGGCTAGATTCTTATTATGTAATCATTACATATCTATAGTTGAAGTTGGATTTTTCCTTGCTAATCTTAGGGAAAGTTTCCCTTTTCCCTTCCTCATTTTGTACTAGCTAATCCTTTACAAAGGGGAAAGTACATGACTATTACTTTCCAATATTAGTTTGAATGGACAGATATAGAATTCTTTTATTTAAAATGCATGGAAGGGTTACATAGAATCCATTTTTTACTAATTTATGAAACCCATGACATTTATGTTAAAATGCATGGAAGGTCTACATGTTGGGTTGTGTTATATTCTTTCCACGACTAACCCACGTAACGAACCGAGGGGTTAGAAGGGGGTGGAGCCTCCACTTTGTTGCACCGATTGTGCAGCAGGGGGGTTATAGGGGGGTTTGACGGGGGCGAGTAGCCCCCCCGAGAAAATTTTTTTGGACCCTATATTAGGTTGGGCGGACCTACCTATGGTTTCCAGTCCATAGTTTTGGACGCGATGGTTTTCGGTCCATGGTAATGGATGTTTCGGCATGTATAAATATGTATTGTAATATTGAAAGGAATATAATTAAAAATAAGGCTAGTAGTCCCAGTTTTGGGATCTAGGAGAAAATCTTTATGTATATGTGTTTTATGTGTTATGCTCTCAAATTGTTTATTTTCTGTGTTTTAGAATTCATATGCAGGTAATTTTTGTATAGGGATCAAACTTGCATTGGGTATCAGAGCTATTTTGGCTTCAAAGGGATGGCTTTGTTGCTGAGGGGTTTCGCTCGGGCTTGTGGTAGACCCTGTTTAGTGGAAGATATGCGAGATCGATTCTGGTGGTGAAAGAAGATGGCAAGCAGTGGAAAGATAGAGATCGAGAAATTTAAAGGTCTGAGTTTTGAGTTGTGGAAACTCAAGATGGAGGATCTATTGGTGGATAAAGATCAGTGGATCACGATAGATCCAGGCACTAAACCAACGGTGTGTTCGATAAAGAACGGAAGAAGCTGGATCGGAAGGCTAAGAGCACAATACGATTTTGTGTCTCAGATTCAGTATTGCTGCATGTATCATGGGAAGCTACGGCGAAGGTTTTGTGGGACAAGTTAGGGACTTTGTACCAATCTAAATCTCTAGTGAATAAACTGTTCCTATGGAAAAAGCTGTATAACCTGAGGATGAAAGACGGAGACTCAGTGAAAGAGCATTTGAACGCATTTAATAAAGTGGTAAGTCAATTATTATCTGTTGATATTAAAATTTCAGATGAAGATAAATGCATCAGTTTGTTGTGTTCTCTACCAGATTCGTGGGATAGTCTGGTTATTACAATAGGTAGCAATGCAACTGCCTTG